>JAJOZX010014822.1:0-67078 GCA_023014485.1 Bathynomus jamesi | reverse complement strand
ACTTGCCCGCCCTCTCTGTAATCATTCCCTCCCAAATCAGGTTCCCCAAAACCCAGGAAAGATGGACTCTGACCACCTGAAGGAAACCCCTCAAAAACTGGGAGTTCAGCTGAGCCTGGACTATCCAAAAAACCACCAACCACCCCGCAATCCCATTCTAATCTCTCAGCCCCTTCCCCTAGCCCTTCAACTCCCAACAGGGGATCATTAGTATGACACATCGCATCTACACTACCTCTTTTTCCCGATTTCATCCTCTTGTTTCTCTTCTTTCCCTTCCTTTTTGCCTGCTTACTCACAACCAAGAGTTCAACATCTGCATCCCAATACTCACCTCCAATCCCCTCTGTGTTCTTGCTTCCATCTGCATCCTTCCTCTCTATCTCTTTACACATTTCATACACTGGGTGACATACAATATACTCTGGAGGCACTCTCCATTTTCTCAACTGAAGCTGATGTGCTTGCACTTCCTCAACCTGGCCATTCTCTTTTTCCCTTTCAATCACATATGTACCATATTTTTTGGTATACAATGCACCTTTGTATAAGAGGCACCCCTATTTTCAAGGCCTTTTTTCAGGAAAAAATTATGACCAACTGCCTAGTTGTCAGAAAATGTCCGTAATTTTCTACCAGCGAGACTGACTTTTGTTAAAGCCCTCCATCAAAAGTATGGTGATACATTTTCTTTCACCCATACTCATTATAAGAAAATAGTATTAAGTATACGGGAGACTATACTATATGTTATGAAACATAAAAGTAAATCATTATGCAATACGTACTGTTTTTCTTGTTATCAGTGGGTTGGGAAGAGTAGAAACTTAGTGTAAAATTGGCCAAACCAATACACAGTTAGGAGGGACTAAGAGATGATGAATTTTTGTAAAAATCCATCAGTTCTTCTAGCCCATATAAAGGTAATATTATGACCTTCAGTGTATAGGACAAAGGGTGATTTTGAGCATGACTCCAGATTCCTGGGATCTTGGGAGCATTGCTCCAGTAAATTTGACCATGAGAAAAAGTAAATTTGGGTTTGGGTTTTGTTCATCCACTAAACATTATGCAATTTTTTTGCGTATACGTTCTTGTACAAACCAATTTTTTTAAATTACAAATTTAGTTATTTTAAGTTTAGTTGGTAATTCCATATTTAACAATTATTTTTATTTTTTGTTAAGCTTCAATGTTTTGATAATTAAAATTTTATTAAAACGTATATTTTTTTAATATAAAATTATCAGGATTGGACTATGTTCCATTGATCTCGGCCAGGTTTGATAAATTGGCCAGATAATTACTTGTGCGTTTTAAGTAATCCACCATGACTCTAGAATTGAAAAGTTTAGTTAAGTTTAAACTTACTTTTACTTACTTTAACTTACCTACTTTTACTTACTCTTCCTTACTTTTACTAAGTTTAAAGCACTTACTTTTACTTACTTTCATTGTACTATATTTACTTACTTTTACTCACTTTTACCATACTATATTTACTAACTTTTACTTATTTTGTATTTTTTCAGGTAGTCAATAATCAATAATGGATCCTAATGTTGATGAAGTTGGAGAGAAAAGTGAGGGTGTTAAAAGGGGTTACTTTTGTGGTCAATGCAAGAACAAATATTCAAAGAAGCAAAACTGGGAGGAACATTTTAATTCCAAAAAAAATATTTGTTACAATACAAGAGGTCCCAGAGTTTGGGCCCACAGCTTAGATATTGCAGTAAAGAAATACCAGGATGAAGTGCAGCAAAGAGATACGGCAAAGCAGTCATTTAGTTTGTTCACAAAATGTGCTAGTGCTAGACCTCAGAAAAATGAACCAACTTCATCAACTGCTAATCTAGAAAATGAAACTTTTTCACTAGATGTTTCACAGACTGAAGAAAGTGCTTCTCCTCCACCTAAGAAACAAAAGGTAAGTGAGGAATCTGTGCATCAGACTAACAAAACTGCTTTAGAGGAATTTGGAAATTCCCAAATCCAGAAGACATTGACTGCAATTTTGCGCCTAACAAAAGAAACTCACCAAGCTGTTGTGGTTAATAAAGAGAGGTGTCAAAATATGCCTTCAAGTTCAAGTGTTGCATCCAAATCTAATAAAGCAAAAAGCAACAAATTTGACATTTCCATAGCCCATTTAAGCAAGTGTAATCAATACAAGAAATCCTGAACAATGATTTGATCAAATCTACATTCAAATTGGTGGAAAAGAAGGATCTAGGGCATGCTGATGATTCATTTTCAGTACCAAGTGATATAATGGAAAACATTGCAAATAGTGACACTAATATGCCTGATGTAGATATAGCTGTTGAGGATGAAGATGATGATAATCAAGAAGATATTGATGATGCTTCTGATGATAAAATGTTTACATTATATTGCATAGCTTGCACAGACCCCAAAGCATGTGCTTCAGACAAACATTCTAACATAAAAGGTTACTTCAATGTTAAAGATTTAACCTATGTATGCAAACAAGGAGAAAATCAAGAGAGATGGTTTAGAAATCTGAAAACCCACCTGAAGAGACATTTAATTAAACTTCAGCATCATCAAAGAGCTGCTGTTTATGAAGTGATGAAAATCTTCTCGAACACTACTAAACGCATAGAAGACTTATGTGGCAACATCTTATACTACATAATGAAAACAAACACTGCATGGGCTCTATATCCAGTACTTCTAGCTGTATTACATAGGTCAGGTTGTGAGGTTGGAAATTTGAATCATAGCACACATGCGTGCGAGACAATTTGTGAGCTATTAGATAATCAACTTAAAGAACAAACTGTAAAGTGGTTCTTAGAACAAACTTCAGTAACAATAACAGCTGACATTGGAACAATTTTGGGATTAAGCATGCTAGTTGTATTAGTTATGAGTGAAGAAGATAAGACTGTAAAACTTGCTGGGATAAATTTAGTACGCAGCAAATCAGGAGTTTATTTGGCCAATGAAATTTTTGATGTGTTGAAGTCTCCTAATCACTTGAAACTATCTGAAGAAGCAATTAAATCCAAGGTATCTGGAATGGTTGGAGATGGGGCTTTTTGTAAGGACAACGAGCCATTTAAAAACAAAATGAAAAAGTTGTTTGGAGAAAATTTCAAATTTCGATGGGACTTAATGCATCTTGTGAACAGAGCCCACGTTGATGCATTGAAGAAAATTTGTAAACTAAGTGAGCTTTTAGACTTTATTCAGAATCACTCTTCAAATCTGAGATCAGGCCTTGACTATACCAATATGGTTCTTGACAATATCATTGGTTTTAAGAGACCAAAACTCAAATCTGATACTCGCATGGTTAATTACGAATTTGATCAATTTGACAGATTTGTGGAAAATTGTGTTTTTTTTTATCATCCACAGAGAAAGAAATTAGTGCCAAGTTCTATGTATTGATTTCCTATGTAACAAAGATTATGTTGCAAGTAGCTCAAAAAACCACAGTTAGTGCAGAATTTGTAGAAAATATATTTTATAAAGAAGGAGGGAAAACTGTTATGTTAAGAGTGATGGAAACAATTTCCAAATTAGCTAATGGAGGAAATGCAAATGATGTAGTTTCTGAATTTAAGCACGATACCACAGGGCAGCAAAAGGAACTAACAGCTGAGGATTACATCCTAAATGAAGTTTACAAATACATCAAGAAACGTTTTGATTACTACCAGGTTGCTGAAGTTGCTAGACCATCCAGAACCAGATCTGAAAGTAGTTTTACAAAAGACTCAGTGATAAATTGGCTGACAGAATATATAGAACAGCTGTGGAAAGGAATCACAGAGATTAAAGCATTTTGATAAAGATGGATCAACTGCCTGGAGTGAAGCACCAGCTGAAGGGACATTCTCCATTCTTGGTTACATTGTTGAACACAAAGGATCCATTAAGCCATCTCATTTGACTAAGCTGTGCAGAATTGTGAAGGAGGGTCCAGCTCCAGGCACTAGATCTGCTGTAATGATCACACAGAAAGCCATTGATCAGTGGCCAAGCATACATGGCAGTAAATTCACAACAAATGCCTCCGCAAGGTCTAACATCGTCCACTGTTGCTGCTGCAATGAATAAATAAACTTAAGGTGAGTTATAAACTGTACATTATTGTATTATGTTTAGCTAAAACAATTTGTAATTGGTATGTCATCAATTCAAGAGTTTACTATCATTAACCTATCTAGTGGTGTAAGGGGAAAAAAAGTAAATTCAGAGCTGTGCTCCAGTAAATTTTTTCAAATCTGGTCATAATTTTGAGACCCCTTTTTTTTTGGAAAAAAAGTGCGTCTTATACACCAAAAAATATGGTAACTTCATTTTCCTATACTTTAGTCACAACAAACGGTCCATCATACTTCACAGCTAACTTATTCTCATTCCTCCTACCCACCGGTCTCACCGCTTTCAATACAAATTCACCCACCTGAAAAGGTCGAAATCTATCATCCCCTTCATGCCACATTGCACACTCTTTTTCATTCAGAGGCACTTCCTTATTCACTCTCTTTCCATATGAAGACACATACTGCCTAGGGGATGCATGAATGGCTGAGTGGTATGTGGAATTGTAACACCAGGCAACTCAAGCCAATTCAGCATCCCATTCACTCCCATTTTCACAACACACTCGCAACATCTCAATCATTTTCACAGTCCTTTCAGCCAATCCATTTGATGAAGACATATACGGGTAATCTTTACATGCTTTATTCCATTCGCTCAAAACATTCACCTCTAAACTCAGGTCCATTGTCAGTCAAACACTGCAGCCTTCCTAACATCATTGGTAACATCCTTTCACTCATCATTTGAGCTACATGTGCACTAGTTTTATTTTCAAGCGGTACCATATATGTAAACTTACTTTTATGATCCACTGCCACAAGTATTCCAATCTTTCCCCCACTCGTTCTAGGCATACTCACCACATCCACCACAACTAAATCCCATGGCTCTCTCACTTTAACCTTCCGCACTGGGGGGTGACTATACTGGGACTGGTATTTTCTTTGTTGGCAAGTTTCACATGTGGTTGCCACATCTGAAACTACCAGTCCCAAATGAGGGTGGAAGACCATACCTTTCATCAACTGCCATAACTTACTTTTCCCCCCATGCCCATACGCTTTATGTACAATGATACTCAGTCCCACAGTTCCCTCAAATGTCATCAAGTGGTGCTGGCACACACTCAGTTTCACCAATCTTATTTACCCTAAGGTAGTATAAAATCCCCATCCACACAGCTAGCTTACTTGTATATCTCTTATACTCTTGCACCCTCTTTGACCAATACCTTACATCTATATCATTGTACAAATAACCTTTCAATTCACTTGTTACATCATCTGCCTCCTGCATGTCAAGGAGATCCTCATCACTCAATACCTCACATTGGTCTTCCACCTCCAATTCAATTGCACCTACAAGCACCGCATCTAACACCTCTACTTGGAAACATTCTCATATTCACTACTTGTTCTCGCTCTTTTAGCACAATGCCCCGACCAACATCTATACTCAAATTCATTGCCCCTAAGAAATCAATACCAAGCAAAAAATCGCACAGCATTGATTCCTCTTTCAGCATAATGAACTTGAAGATCCACACTTCCTTACATGCTCCTAACCCTATCCTCAGCTGCACAGCTTCATGCAGTATGACTGCATCCCCCTAATCCCTGAATCCTCACATTTATTCGCTCATGGGCCACTCTTAGTTCACACTAATACCACTCTACCTTTTAGCCCTGTTACTTCAGTCAGGGGTTTTGAGATGCCGGAACAACCTGGTATGAATTTTCTCTGGAACTCTGTAAGCCCCAGGAAAGATTTCAACTCACAGACAGTTCTTGGCTTTGGAAAGTCCCTGACTTTTTGCATATATGGGTAATTCTACGAGAAATAGACAAATGAAGTACACGGTAACCTCTTCAAAATTCATGAAACTTGGTGTGAGGGTTGGTTTAGGTCCAAATTACAAATTTCTGAATTTTTTTGAAAATTGGTCAAGTTGGTCAAATTTTATGGCTTGACCAAATTTTGGTCAAATGAAAAAACCAATAATTTTCAAATGTAAATATCTCAGCTCCTAATTGTGGTAGTGTAGTAAGTCTTAAATGATAAAATATGTAAAATTAACTGTAGTTTCTAAATATGTATCATTTTTTTAGGGTAACAAAAATAAAATTTATAAATTTTTGGAAAAAGTTTTTTCTTTTTTTCTTTTTGCGATTTGGCAGCAAAGATATCATTTTTCGAAAAAAAGACCAGGAATAAAAAATGTTTATTTGATGTATGTACACCATAATAAGTAATAAAAAGTCAGCTTATCGAAAATTATTATAAAAAAAAATCCTCCAAATTTTAACAATTTTTTGCTTTCTTTCTAGATTTTCAGTATATACCTAATTTTCTAGTATACGTAAATTTACCTAACCCTTAAAATGCCTCAAAGCACAAAATTTTGTTGCAATCCTATGAAAAAACACTCAAGAAGAATTTTCTGTAACATCAAAAAAGTAAACTCTACCATGGCAGCTGCAAGCTATGGAATTTTGGAAGAAAATCAATTGCTATGTCACAATTAAAAAGAAGCCAATTGTATTAGAACATGTTCAACGTTCATCCAGAGAGCCGGAACCTGCACCAATACCTGAGCCAGACATACTTAACAAATGTATGGAGCGAAGCAGTAGCAATTCCACGAATCCACCACCATTGGAAGAATTTGTCGTTCAAGACAGGCAATTCAATAAAGATTTGCTCAGCGACAATATTTTACCTTTATTTGATGAAAGCCCTATTAAAACAGGTAATAAAACAATAGAGACTCCGTTCAGGACATTTGTTTCTTAATGCCAAATTCGTAGTTTTCTGTTTTTAAATATTAGCATCAGCACTTGAATACATATACAAAATATTTGATATTTGATTATTTCACGCAACCTAAATTTATGAATTTGTTTTATAGCTGGATTGAAGCCAGGACAAAAACAGATAAAGGCTTCTACGAAATTCAGATCGACAACGGAAAAGGTTAAACGAAGTTTTGAAGCTGCTTATGGGGCTCCTATTGACTATTCTGAAGCTGGTCCGTCCAAAAAAAGTTGTTTGGAAGATGATTTAGAGCGGCAAGACTACTTTTCAGTTTTCGGACATAGTTATTGAAATTTGACATTTTAAATTAAATTTAATACAGTCATCGAAGTATATACTAAATTGTTTTATCTGTTTACATTTTTATAATCAGACAATATAATACAAATACATATATTTTATGAAAAGTTTAATTAAAAATATACTAATTAAACTTAATGTCAAATACACTTTATTTCAGGTATCAAAAGGTTATGGAAGCATTAAAGGAGAAATTTCAAGCAAGTAACAATCGCAATCTTAGGTTACAAATACTATCATTGTATCCCTATCCCATTGAAAAAACTGCTGACTTCTTTGGAGCAACAAAGTATATGGTGCGTAAGAGCCACAATCTTCAAAAACAGTTTGGGATTCTTCCTAACATTCCAAACATGACGAAAGGGAAGGTCGTCACAGCTGAAATGAAAAAAATCATTCAGGAGTTTTATGAAAATGACGAATACAGTAGGATGTGCCCGGGAATCAAAGATTATAAGTTTGCAATAAATGAAGAGGGTGAAAAAATAAAAAAACAAAAAAGACTGGTATTGTGTAACTTGAAAGTTATATGTTGAATATGCAAAAAATGATGAAAATCCCAAAATAGGCTTTAGTACCTTTGCTCATCTTCGACTGTCGTGGTGCATGCTTGCGGGACAAAGTGGAACTCTCAGTGTCTGCGTATGTACGCATCACCAAAATCCGAAACTACAAATATCAGCGTTAGGCATTAAAGATTTAGACTACAAAAAATTAATGTCTTTATCCATCTGCGGCATGGACAATGAAGATTGTATGATGCACCGATGCAAAAGATGCCCGCAAGAGGTCGGAATCAAAAATTATTTGGAAAGTTTGGACTTCATGGCGATGGAAGAGAGAAAATATAAACAATGGGTGTCCATTGATCACTGTATGTTAAAAGATATCACCGAAACTCCAGAGGAATACGTGGAATCACTCACCAAAAAAATTGCACAACTGACAAGACACCACTTCACGAATAAATGTCAGTCGAGTTACTTCAAAAATCTAAAAGAAACTCTGCCCGAAAATGAAGGTGTTTTGGTGGGTGATTTCGCGGAAAACTTCTCATTCATCGTACAAGATTGTGCCCAGGGAGAACTCACAATGTACAGTGCACCCATTCGTTTATTATTCCAAAAACAATGCAGGAAAACTAATTTGCAAAAGTTACTGCTTCGTTTCAAACTGTCGTAGGCATGATACAATTCTGGTTCATAGTTTTCTCAAAAAATTAATCCTGTGCATCCAACAACAAAATTCAAACCTAACTAAAATTCACTATTTCACAGATGGATGCGCGGCCAGAGCTGGGCAATAAATACATTGAATGTATTTAAATACTAAATACATGGGAGAAATGTATTTAAATACTAAATACTAAATACATTTTACGAATGTATTTAGATACTAAATACAAAATACATCAATTGTATTTAAATACATTTGTAAATACATTTTAAATACATACAAATTTGAACATATGCATTCACTAATTCACTAAGCCATGACACGCACATGATAAAGAAATCAACCGTTTTTGACTAAGAGTGGCACACAACTGATTGAACTGACACGTTGAAACATGAACCATGCTGTACTACACTGTCAACGCATCGTACTGCGCTAGTACAGAACGTGTATTAAACCAGTAAAAGTATTTACATTTTTATATTTTGAGTATTTAAATACTCATTAAAGTATTTAAATACTATATTTAAATACATGAAAAACAATTTATTTATAAATACAGTTCTAAATACACAAATATATTTAAATACTGCCCAGCTCTGTGCGTGGCTCAGTACAGAGTTGCCAGATACTTTTGAACAAAATTAGCGAGGAATGTATCGAAAAGTCGCAAAAAGTAGCCCAACCCCAATTTCATTATTTTATTATACTATAAAATTTACTTACGGTTTTTATTTAAAATTGTAGTGAATTCAATAGCTCGTCGTCTTCTTTTTCTCCTTCATCATGGCTTGTAAAGGTCTTTTCTGACTTTTCGTAAATGCCAGAATTATATTTAAGCATAGGTGGCGAAGGTTCAAAATTAACACAACAAATGCTTTTTTCTTCAAGCATCATTTTTATACGAAGTACAGAAGCTAAAAGTTCTAAACCCATCCGATTCCTAAGTTTGTTTTTTGTTGATGTAACTCTTGAAAATACTCGTTCCACGGTTGCATTGCTTATTGGCAAGCTGTATAGCTTTAATGCGAATACAGAAATGTCTTTTAAAACAGGCTCTCCTTATTTTTCCTGTAATCCAAATACGAATTCAAAGATAGATTTTACTTACATAAGGTCCAAAATCGAAAGAAAATTAAGTCGGAGATCAGTTATTTTGAACTCTATGTCCTAATGCATAAGGTTTAATATTAAATTCAGGTGAAAATAGAATGTTTTCTACATTATATTAGTGGTCTATTATTCATAATTTCGGGGTTTTGCATTGTCGCTTCAAAAATTACACATTAAGAAAGAAAGGGTTCATCGTATAACAAATATTTGTACACTTACATAAAATTTCTGAAAATAGCCCAATGTCGCGAAGTTGTGGGGGGAAGTAGCACAAAATTCGCAAAATCATAAATGTTGATAGCACAGGTCCTCAGAAGTATCCCCATTTGCGAAAAGTCGCCCAATCTGGCAACCCTGGCTCAGTATAAGAATAAAACAAATTTTCTAAATTTATGCCATCATTTTGAAGACTTCAAAATTCATGCTGAGTGGAATTTTTTCGCGACATCCCACGGGAAGAATGCCTGCGACGGTATTGGTGGAACGGTAAAAAGAGCAGTCGCCAGAGAAAGCTTACAACAGCCTCTCGACCATCAAATCTTAACAGCTGAGGACTTCTACAATTTCTGCTCTCAAGAATTCCTAACCCATATTGACTTTTTTTACGTCTCTGAGGCAGAAGTTGTAGATGTAGAGCTTTCTTTGCAAAAACGTCTGAGTGAACCTATTACTTCTATCAAAGGTACTCAACAATTACATCGCTTCATCCCAATTTCCAAGAATTTGTTGAAGGTTTATCCACTCTCTCAGAGTGCACAGTCAGTCGAAATAAGAGAGCTCATTAGAGTTTCTGCTTCGGATCAAGAACATAATACTGTCTCTCAACGCGAAATTGAAACAGGCTCTTTTGTGGGTTGTATGTATGAAAATAAACTATGGCTCGGATTAGTCCAGTCCTTTGACTGTGAATATGATGATTTTCTGATAAAATTTCTCCATCCTTCGGGCGTATGTCCCTCATACATTTTTCCTGCGCAAGATGTTTGTCATGTTCCAACAGAAAATATATTTGGGAGTATTGAAGCAAGTTTACGAGGAGGAACAAGAATACAATACATTTTTCCGCTTCAAGAATTAAATAACTTTTCAAAGAAGATAAAATAAATTCTATCGAATATATACTATTTAAGATTGTCTATATAATATTTCTAAAATTTTTATCTAAGATTTGTGTATCTACTTAATAGTTATAAAAATCTTTTCAAATTCTTTTTTCTTATTATTATATTATTAGTGTCTAAAATTTGGATTCACTGGATGAGAATACTGTCTCTTAATTCATTCTCAAAGACTTGTGTACGTGTAGTATTAGGAAGAGTACAGTAATACCTCGCTTTATGACGCCTCACTTTACGAATTTTATTTTAAACGAAATAAAAAAAACAATATTAAATGTCAAAAATAAATCGTACACGTCAAAAATAAGTACATATCGTCAAATAAAAATTAAACTTTCTGTGTCTTTTTATATATCTTTGCTTGTTTTTCATTTCATCACTTTGGATGCACTTTTCAAGAGTCCTCCATCCACGACTGCATCTACAAGTGCGTCTGGTGCTTCTACGAGTGAGTCAAATAAAAATTAAACTTTCTGTCTCTTTTTACATATATCTTTGCTTTGTTTTTCATTTCATTAAACCATTGCTGCATAAATTATCGTTTTATTACCTTTTCTTGCGATTTTTTTTAATAAATTTGCTCCAAGAACGTATCCCTTAATATAACATTAAGCCTATGGGAAATAATGCCTCACTTTACAATGCCTCACTTTACGAATGGATGCTGGGAATGCAATAATTCGTAAAGCAAGGTATGCCTGTATTTTATACTCTGATAAGCGCTTTATAAATTAAACATTATTATTGTCAATATACTCTGTCCCTAAATATATGAGAGGTTATGTATGTACATTGTACATTGTACATATATTTTAAAAGATTTTTTCTCCTTTGGTTTATCTACATGTATTTTTTATATGATTTGAAAATTGTCTTTTTTTGGACCAACAAGTCTGTAATAAATCTTCATCATCTGAAAAAAAAATTATTACTTAATTTCAAACTCAGTTTTGAGCCTTATAATAAACTATAAGCTGACTTTTTATTACTTATTATGGTGTACATACATCAAATAAACATTTTTTTTCTTGGTCTTTTTTTTTAAAATGATATCTTCGCTGCCAAATCGCAAAAAAAAAATTTGACATTTTTTCCAAAAAATCATAATTTTATTTTTGTTACCCTAAAAAAATTATACATATTTAGAAACTACAGTTAATTTTACATATTTTATCATTTAAGACATTACGCTACCACAATTAGCAGCAGAGATATTTACGTTTGAAAATTGTTGGTTTTTTCATTTGACCAAAATTTGGTCAAGCCATAAAATTTGACCAACTTGACCAATTTTCAAAAAAATTCAGATTTTTGTAATTTGGACCAAAACCAACTTTCACACCAAGTTTCATGAATTTTGGAGATGGTGGAGTGTACATTTGGCACTTTCATTTGTCTATTTGTCCTGGAATTACCCATATATTCCTGACTTTTGAGTATACCATTTTCACTCACCTGATATCCTAGAAACGCCACACTTGTTCTAAACCATTCACATTTACTCGTTTGATACGTAGCCCCACTTCATTCAATACTTTTAGGACCTCTTCCATTAATTCCAAATGTTCCTGTACACTTTCACTCATAATGAGAATATCATCGATAAAACAAAACACTTTTTCTATCAAACCTTGCAAGAACACAGTTCATCACCTGCTGAAAGACCAAATGACAAACTACGGAACACATAGTGATTCCTGGCAGTGGAAAAAACTGTAATTGGTTGGGAAGAAGGCTAAATTGGCATCTGATAGTACCCCCTCAACAAGTCCAACTTACTAAAGACTTTCCATGCAATGAATACACACTTTCACTGACTAAACACATCACTCATGACTCCAGATTTGAAAAAATTTACTGGAGCACAGCTCTGAATTTACTTTTTTTCCCTTTACACCACTAGATAGGTTAATGATAGTAAACTCTTGAATTGACGACATACCAATTACAAATTGTTTTAGCTAAACATAATAATACAATAATGTACAGTTTATAACTCACCTTAAGTTTATTTATTCATTGCAGCAGCAACAGTGGACGATGTTAGACCTTGCATGTAGGCATTTGTTGTGAATTTACCACCATGTATGCTTGGCCACTGATCAATGGCTTTCTGTGTGATCATTACAGCAGATCTAGTGCCTGTTGCTTTTTGCTTTATTAGATTTGGATGCAACACTTGAACTTGAAGGCATATTTTGACTCTTCTCTTTATTAACCACAACAGCTTGGTGAGTTTCTTTTGTTAGGCGCAAAATTGCATTCAATGTCTTCTGGATTTGGGAATTTTCAAATTCCTCCAAAGCAGTTTTGTTAGTCTGATGCGCAGATTCCTCACTTACCTTTTGTTTCTTAGGTGGAGGAGAAGCACTTTCTTCAGTCTGTGAAACATCTAGTGAAAAAGTTTCATTTTCTAGATTAGCAGTTGATGAAGTTGGTTCATTTTTCTGAGGTCTAGCACTAGCACATTTTGTGAACAAACTAAATGACTGCTTTGCCATATCTCTTTGCTGCACTTCATCCTGGTATTTCTTTACTGCAATATCTAAGCTGTGGGCCCAAACTCTGGGACCTCTTGTATTGTAACAAATATTTTTTTTGGAATTAAAATGTTTCTCCCAGTTTTGCTTCTTTGAATATTTGTTCTTGCATTGACCACAAAAGTAACCCCTTTTAACACCCTCACTTTTCTCTCCAACTTCATCAATATTAGGATCCATTATTGATTATTGACTACCTGAAAAAATACAAAATAAGTAAAAGTGAGTAAAAGTAAGTAAATATAGTACAATGAAAGTAAGTAAAAGTAGGTAAGTTAAAGTAAGTAAAAGTAAGTTTAAACTTAACTAAACTTTTCAATTCTAGAGTCATGGTGGATTACTTAAAACCGCACAAGTAATTATCTGGCCAATTTATCAAACCTGGCCAAGATCAATGGAACATAGTCCAATCCTGATAATTTTATATTAAAAAAATATACGTTTTAATAAAATTTTAATTATCAAAACATTGAAGTTTAACAAAAAATAAAAATAATTGTTAAATATGGAATTACCAACTAAACTTAAAATAACTAAATTTGTAATTTAAAAAAATTGGTTTGTACAAGAACGTATACGCAAAAAAATTGCATAACGTCTAGCGGAAGAACAAAACCCAAACCCAAATTTACTTTTTCTCATGGTCAAATTTACTGGAGCAATGCTCCCAAGATCCCAGGAATCTGGAGTCATGCACATCAGAAACCTGTCTTTCACTGTCCTTTCATTGACCATCCTATAATCTACACATAGCCAGATTTTCCCATCAGGTTTCCGCACAGGTACTACCCTACTGTTCCATGGACTGTTACTGGCTTCTATCACACCCATCCTCTCCAATTCTTCACACTGAGACTCAATTTCATCCATAACACCGGTCTGCATGAAAATCGATTTCTTTATTTTGAGTTGTGATTCTGAAGCAGTTCACTGCACTGAATTAAAAAATGCTACCAGTTTTTTTATATCACCCACAGTTTTAAAGTTATTAGCAAAACAATTTTGGGGCTTTTTGTAATTTTTTACCTTTTTTGTCTTTAATTAATTTTGTTTTTTCATATTTTTCAGATAGATAATTCTAACATTACGTCTTTAAAATTTTAATAATGGCTTCTAGAGGATGTACCCATAGTCCAGACATATTTTGTTATATTTGTGGTCGGTATGTTGTTGTAAAACAAAGGACAAATGTAACGACCTTCATTAAGAGAGCTTATCATGCTTATTTTGGAATTAAATTAGAGATCAAGACAAAAGTTGGGCTCCACACAAGGTTTGTCTTACGTGTGTTGCGGCACTAAGGAATTGGAGCAAAGGTAAAAAGAAAAGTTTGCCATTTGGGATCCCTATGGTATGGCGTGAGCCTAGAAACCATACCGACAACTGCTACTTCTGTTCTTGCAATGTTAAAGGTTATAATGCAAAGAATAGAGAGAGCCTTCAATACCCAAGTCTTCCATCTGCAATAAGGCCAGTACCCCATGATCCAGAAGTTCCTATTCCCCACCCACCCGAGAGTCTGGATCAATACAATTCAGATTCTGATTCAGCTCCAAATCCAGACACAATGATGATGTTTATGAACAGCCAACAGCTGACCAAGATCCTAAACCATTAACCCAAGCTGAACTAAATGACTTAGTCAGGGATTTGAATCTGCCTAAGGACTCTGCAGAACTTTTGGGGTCTAGATTGCAGAACAATTTATTGGCATCGACACATACTTTGCTTGGTACAGAAATCGTGAGAAATGTTTGCAAGTAAAGAAGGTAAATATATTTTGTTTCTTTCAGTTATTTTTTTATTCTTTCATAAACAAGCAATATGCTCATCCAAGAGCTAGGAGCTATTTAATTCTGCTTTAATTAGGTTTTACTCTATCACCTAAAGATTTCGTGCTACAAGGGGTGTTGTAATACCTCATCTGTCCCCAAATGTTAACCACCCATTGATGGGAGGGGAGAGAGTATTTTGCTGGGAACGGGACTGGTTGTTATATATATTTACCCTACATTATTATGTAAGCGTTACTGTAGTCTATAACAACAAAATTTATGGTTTAGCATGTGCAATCCAATGTTGGTCTCGATAAGATGGTTCACATTTGGGGATAAATGGGGGATTTATGACACACCCTGTAGTAAGAAAACCATACGTGATAGGGAAAAACTAACTATATTTTTGAGATCAGTGCACTCAAATTATATAGAATCACCAACTAGTTTGTAAAAATCGATTGACAAGTTTTCAAATGTGTACTGGTGAATTGGCAGGGAAAATCACCTCGGTCTCTGGTAGATTGATCTCATCAGTGAGCTCAATCCTGAAAGGAGGGAGTTTAGTCATTCTGAGATCATCATCCCCCAGATTGTTTTTGCAATCATTTGCCACACTACATTTTTCTCTTCCTCACTCAGATTCTCACCCAATTCCACCTCCCACCTTATCCTTCCTTCCGTCCAATCATCTGCAGATACTCTCTCCCCACACTCCTCCTGTACCCCTTGCACCTCATTCACACATTCCTCTTCCACCACTGTATACGCAAAACCTAACAAATCCCCTTCATTTATTCTTTTTTTCCACTTATTCTCACTGTCTGTCCTTGCACACATATCCATGGGTCACTTTCATTCAAAATACCATCCAACACATGTGCAACCCTTCTCACCTGATAAGCAGCTTTTGTCCTATCAATATAAATCATTCATTCCCCATTTTCTCTCACTTCATTTACTGGCCACTTAACATGCACCAGTACTGGGGTTCTATCACTTATACTCACACTTTCTGCAGCATTAACCTCATACCCCTTTATCATGTTCTTCCACTCTGTCTCATCTTTTCCCAAGTACATTTCACACTTACCATTCTCATTTACCCACTCAATCATTCGCTTAGCAGGATGAAGTACCAAACCATTTGTCTTCAAGAAATCATGCCCCAAAATCATTTCATATCTATCACTCTCTTTATTCACAACATAAAACACACATTCCCTCATTTTACACCCCATCATTCTTACATTCATGCGTACCTCTCCCACTACTTTCACTGGAATGTTCCCAATGCCCCATACTTTCCCAGACACTCCCCAATTCACCTCATTTATACTACCCTTCATGCACCATCTCTCAGCCACTTTCCTACTAATTAAATTTGGTGAATATCCAGTGTCAATTAAACCTCTTACTCTCCATTCACCCCATTCTAATGGAACAATTATACATTCAGTTCTCCCCTCATTCTCCACATTCATCTGTGCCCAACCTGCTAATGCCTCCCACACTCTTCCATGCACACTCACTCCCAGGGACCCCAACCCCTACGCAGGGCCCCTGCCTCAGGCGTTTCTCATATTGGGTTCCGTGGCTGGATTTGTCCCATCAGGCACAGCTGATTGTGGCCCTTGCCATTGTAGCTAGGGATTTTGTCCAGCCTCACCCTGCTGGATCTGCCCTCCTACAGGGGTCCCTCCCACAGGTGCATTGCCCTGTGCTCTGATCTGGCAGAACCAGGTTATATGCCCAAAGTTCCCACAGACCCTACATTCACGCCCAAGTGCTCTGCATGCAAACACCATATGCCCCACTTGTCCACATGCAAAACACGCTCCCATCCATCTCGAACACCTATCTATATCATGACCACCTTTCCCACAATACTGACAACCCCTTACATTGGTCATATTCCCACCATTCGTTAGACCCCCCCCTCTGTTGTACATTCCCTCTGGGCTGTCCTTGCAGCCCTTGACCCCTTACTTGCCCCAGTACTGTTCCAGGTGCCCTTGAACTGGGTGAGGGATTTGGCCCCACCAGTCCCATACATCCTCGTAAATTCTTGCACGAAGTTAGCAAGGACTTCAAGAGGGTTCTGGGGGTGGGATGGCAACAGTGGTTGCTGTTGTCCTTGCCCCCTTCCTCTTGTGTCTCTTATTGCATCTGCATAGGACTGGTACACCAGGGCAGCCTCCTCCCTCCCACCAGTTCCCATTTGTACCTCACTTTCTCGAAATCTCTCTCCTACTGGTTCATATGCACGATCTTCCAGCAATTCCAAAATTTCATTCCATCGCAACCTACTTCTCCTCTCTCATACATTCCTTCCTCTTCACATTCAAGTACAGTGGAGTTCCAAAGTTCGTGATTAATTGGGACTGCCAAAATCGTCTCGAACTTCAAAATCACAAACATCGGAATCCATTTTCCATTAATTTTTGCTAATGCATTCCAGAGCTTAGAAAAATTGATACCAATCTTAGAAAAAACAAAAATATTACAATTATGTACAGTACTACTAAACTAACAGAGAATAAAAAATAAAAGAAGATAAAAACTCACCCTGTATTAATTTTGAAGTTACAGTAATACAGTAGTTAATGGTTGAAGTGGGTTACTGAGAAGTTGAGGCTTTGGATGATGATGCTGTAGAGGTGGATGGTGATCAGCTGACTGGTTTAAAGAACTTGTCTATTGTGGTTTGCTTTGCCGCACATTCGAGTTCTTTCATTTTCGTCTCATAGGAAAGAGCGCTTGATAGGATTCCATTGTAAACTTTAAAAGCTCTGTCTTGCAGTGGATCTTTATCAGTGATCTTCTTAATGAGGTCTATGTAATAAAACAATTGTTTAAGATCATTCCTGGTAAGATCTTTTGGCTCATCTTCAGTTGTTTGGTTAGGGTCCAAATCTTCTGAAACGGCTTCCTCATCAGAGTTTAAAATGTCATCTTCAGTCATAACTTCACCGTGTGATTCTAAAAGGTCATCTATCATGTCAGAGGAAAGTTCGAAGCCAAGATTACCTCCAACTTCTACAATTTCTACATTTAATTTCTCTGGAGAGAAATCATTAGGAAAGCCTTCAAAATCTAGAACTGGACGATTTGGCCATAGGTTATTCCATGCTGCCCACAGTGACTTTTCACTAACTTTCTCCCAAGCTGCAGCAATGTTTGTCACGGCATTTTTTACATTGTACAGTCACCAAAATTGAGAAAGTGTAGGAATGTTTTCCCCTTCATCTGTCGCACGGAAGCATTCCTCAAATGTGAGTTTGTGATAATATCTTTTAAAGTTCGCAATAACCTGCTGATCCATAGGTTGAAGTATCAGCGTAGTGTTTGCAGGCAGAAACTTGACTGTTATGAAGTCACTTAGGGAATCTAACAAAGGTGAGTGTACTGGTGCATTGTCTATAAGCAGCAGCGCTTTTTTAGCCAGGTTTTTCTTTTTTAAATAGGTCTCCATGGCTGGTTGAAAATAGCAAACGAACCAATCATCAAAAATATCCCTCGTAACCCAGGCTTTGTGACTGCTTTTCCAAATGACAGGCAAATGAGATTTTACAACATTCTTGAATACTCTCGGATTTTCCGAATGATAGACTATGTGCGGCCTCACTTTGAAATCCCCAGATGCATTTGATCCAACCAACAAAGTTAATCTATCTTTGGAAGCTTTATGACCAGGCAACTTGGCTTCTGCTTGGGTAATGTAAGTTGTTTTAGGCATTCGTTTCCAGAATAAACCTGTCTCATCAAAATTAAAAACTTGTTCAGGCTTGTAGTCACTTACAATTTCATCAAATTCTGCTTTATACTTTTCTGCGCTTTCTACATCCGCTGAAGCTGCTTCACCGTGCCTCACTACACATTTGATTCCAGTTCTATTCAAAAATCTATTGAACTAGCCTTTACTAGCAGTGAATTCAAGCTGACATTCTGGATCTTGTTCTTTCAACTTTTGAAAGAAAACTAGAGCCTTCTCTCTTATGAGAGCAGAAGAAATAGAATCGCCCACTTTTTCCTTTTCACGTACCCACGTCACGAGATGTTTTTCCATTTTTCTAAGAACATCACAAATTTTTAAACTTTTAACTGATCCTGATGTAGCTTTAGCTGCTTGTTTATATTTTTCTTTGCTTTTCAAAATTGAGTCCACAGTCAACCATGATAAACTAAACATTTTTGATATTTCACTAGTTTTTAAACCTTTCTCACATTCAGAAATAATCTTTAGTTTAGTCTCCAAATCAGTGACATTTTTGGTTCTTTTATTACTAGATTGACTAACACTATCTACTTTACGTTTTGGAGCCATTTTGACTAAACACTCTAGACCAAAAACTAGGTTATTTTTTCAAAATGATATCTGAAGAATACAGGATAAAATTAAAGCAGATTAAATCAAACTAAATATGTTGCTAATAAACAATAATAATAATACAGAAAATCAAAATCACAAACTTTGAAATCTTTGGTATAAAAAAGGGTGATCACGATTATGCAGAATCACGAAGTTTGAGTCTCTCGAACTTCGAACCCCACTGTACTCTCTCACCTGCTCTGGAACTGTTTCAAGCAACTTCCACACCAACCTCTTATTCACATCTATATTATTGTCACCAAACTTCTTTCTTGCAAGCATTTCCAACCTATAAGCATACATATCCACACACTCATTTTTATTCATTCTCGCCCTCTCAAAAGCATCCTTCTTTTTATACCTAACACCCCCATGGATTCGTACCACTTGCTCAATTAAACGACCCTTCAACACATCATACTTAATGGGGACTCCAGAATTTACAATCACATTATAAAATTCAAGCATTCTCCCTTCTAAACAGTCACCTAACTCTTTCACCCAATATTCTGGAGTCTCTGGGAACTTACTCTTACAGTATCATTCATATTCCCTCAGAAACTCATGCATATCCCTATAGGCCTGTTCAAAAATCAACTTTTTCTTATTTTCATAGGTTTCTGTACATTTTCCCATGCTTTTTGACCTGAAAAAGCCGAAAATCACAACTATTTTGACCTAGGATGTTGAGAAGCATTGCCGCATGGAGCTTTAAATTTTCTGCCTTGAAATCGGCCAAAGCGCCAATTCCGGGGTCCCTTGAATTATGTTTTGCACTTTAACTTTTGATCTAAACAAGATAGAGCAACAAATTAGGTATCAAATGAAAGAGCATAAAATTAATAAATAATAATAATAATAATAATAATAATAATAATTAATAATAATAATAATAATAAATAATTATCTATCATTTTTCAGGAAACAACAGAAACTCAATCAGAATCTAGAAAACCATCTACAAGTTACAACTTCACAATGGCATTAAGCAAGGAGCTGAGGGAGCTCCGTGGGCGCACAGTTGATATCTCAGAACCTCCATGTACTGTCCACAGGCAGGTGTCAACTGGGCCATCTACCAGATCTTTCACTGAAACTTTCCTTGTTGGATACCCTTCAGCTTTTATCAGTGGTTCCCAGCTTCCCACCAACAGACAGGCGTTCCAGTATTTCCTTAATTTTCAGAATTTACCGGAAAATGCAGGGAGGCCCATGGTTCAAGACCTTGCATATGAAACAGTTGAATCTATCATCCCATTCTGGCAGATGGCTAGGATCAAGACAATGACCAAGTACAACGCAATGAAGCTCTTCATGAAACTACACGAGAAACATCGTGCTCTGGTGAAAAGCAAAGGAAGAGCAAGTAACCCTGGAGGAAAAAGAGGAGCATTTGTGCTGGAATTAGACAGCCTGTTCGATATAGGAGCTCCAGATGCAATCCAGGAAATACAGAACAACAGACTGTTATCCAGAGAGAAGAAAGATGAGGATATCAGGTTCTACGAAAACTAAAAGACTGAGAGGAAAGGTCATATGTCTGGTCATGACAAGATTTTTGAGAGAAGATCCCTGCAGCAAGCAGCGAGGAATGAAAGACTGCAGCATAGACAAGAACAAGGTAAAACTAATTACTTTGAACGTTACACAAAGTTTTAAGTTTTACTCCATTGCGATATTTAGCATGTACTTAACAATTACTGTCTTAACATGTTGTACTATTTTACAGCTGCAGCAGAACAAGAGGCAGTTGTTCATGTGGATGACATTACCTGGGGTGACTCAACTGACAACGACGCTAACACAGAGGACATGGATTACCATCAGCCTCGTCCTGGATGTTCTCACCATCAAGACACTGTGACTAGTGTGACTTTGACGTTTCCAAGGAAGGTCATGGAATGTGGTCATCTGCAATATAGCTGATCGTCTTGGTTTATCAGACAATCAAGTTACTGCCATGGTTTCTGCCACCTTGAAAGCTGGAGGGGCTGATCTGGATAACTTCGTCATCTCAACCTCAACAACACGTCGCAACAGAATGCTGTCCAGGTATAATATCAGCCAGAGTCACATGTCCAAGTTTTGTGAAAACCCCCCACAGTACGCTGCCTTACACTGGGATGGAAAGTTGCTCAAAGATGTCTTGGGCAGTGAACCTGGAAGTACCTCAGAGACTTTAGCTGTGCTAGTGTCTGGTCCACCTTCATACACTGAAGGAAAGTTATTGGGAGTACCTGTCATCGACAATTCTTCTGGCACAGCTCAGGCTGAGGCTTCAATGGATTTACTGGAGACATGGGAACTTACGGATAATGTTACTGCCCTTGTTTTTCACACTACATCCAGTAACAGTGGAGTTCACAGAGGAGCTGCCAAACTGCTAGAGAAAATGCTGAACAAAAAGGTGTTTTATCTGGCCTGTCGACATCACATCCTGGAAATCCTAGTAGGAGCAGTTTGGGAGAAGCTGTTTGGGAAGGTGAAGGGGCCAGATAATCCCTGGTTTGAGCATCTGAAGGATGTTTGGACGGACTTGTCCAAGGAAAACCCAAAGATGCTGGCTATCAACAGCAAATGGCTGAAGGAAAAGAAGAAGAACAGTGAAGAAATACTCCAAGACATTCTAACAGCAGAAAGGCTTCCAAGAGCCGACTACAGGGAAATGGCTGAACTGACAGTCATTGTTCTTGGAGGAACGCCTCCTCGAGGTATTCACTGGAGTCGATCAGGCGCCATTCATCAGGCCAGATGGATGGCCAGAAACCTGTACTCCATGAAAATGCTGATGTTTGCAGATCAACTTGAGTACGACGAAGACACTGTATCAAAGCTGGAAAGACTCAACACCTTCCTTGCGCTGTTCTACACTCCTGTATGGATGATGTCAATGTCTGCTGCAGATGCTCCCGTGAATGATCTAAGTCTAATCCAGGACATGTTGAAGTACAAGAAAACTGACCCAGAGCTTGCTGATGCAGTATTTAATAAGATGGAAAACCACAAATGGTACCTGACGCAGGAAGTCGTGCCATTTGCCCTGTTCAGCAGTAGATTGAGTGACACATTGAAGCACGACATTGCTGCCCAGTTACATGCCACTGAGAAGCCAGACAGCTTCAGAACAGGAAAGCCTCTATTCCAGAGAGTCACAGCTAAGACCACCCTGGTTGATCTCATTGGCCCAGAATCACATTTCCTGCTGGACACACTGAACATTGGATCCGAGTGGCTTCTGAAACCTGTCACGTCTTGGCCACAGAATGAGGACTACAGAAAAGCGTTGGACTATGTTAAGAATCTGAAAGCAGTGAATGACATTGCTGAACGTGGTGTCAAGATGATGAGCGACTTTGCAAATGTCATAACAACAGATGCCAAGCAAAGGGACTATCTCCTTCAAGCTGTTGAGTTCAACAGACGCCGCTTTGACAGCTTCAAGAAACAAACTCTCAACAACTGACTGTGTAAATGTCATTATGAAATTAATCATCATGTAATGCTTTCACTTCTTGATCGATTAGACTTGTGACAAAATGTTAATCTCAAATTTGTGTCATGAATAAGGCGCCTTGTCTGCCTTGAGTGTGAGAAAACGAATTTTGCGATATTTCTGAAATCTTTGTATGTACCAATGTGCATTTCTTGTTCCAAGACTATCATAATTGTATAAGTTAGAAAGAGGATTAAAAACACTTTAATTTGGTGCCTATTTTGTTGCTTATCTTGTTTAGGGTCATTCTCTGTCAGATCAACCAAAAAAAATTGAAATTAACACCCTCATCTCTCATATTTTGCTGAAATTTGGTTTATAGGGAGTTTGTGAGCCCTGAATCCATTTCTGAAATTATAAGGTCAATCCGACCAACGGTTCAAGAGATATGACCTCAGGCAATTTGAGGTCACTCGCGAGGTTACTAACATTTGGCGAGCCATAACTTGGGTAATAATTGTCATAATTATATAAAAGTATATATATTTAGAATCAGAAAACGACAAGGAATCCAAATATGCAAGTTTTAGAACTCTAGGTTGAAAAATAAAAAAGTTACACTGTAACCAAAATTTGAGGTCACGATTTGACCTCTGGGGTATCAAATGAGAATTTTTTTTTTAAATGTAAAAAATGAAGGCATAGGCATTGGCTATTAGAATCAGCAAAAAAAAGTTTGTTTATGTTAGTATTTTTCATGTAACTAACATATAAGTGAACACCATATTCATAAGTTGTGCGTCAATTCTACCTATTTTTTCACACTTAAGCTCATAATTTGACCTATAGAAATTAAAATTACATTTTTTTATAGATATAAAAACAAAGTCAGAGTTCTTGACTAATAGAAACAATCATAAAAAGTTTGTTTATGTTGGTACTTTTCATGTAACTAACTTATAAGTGAACACCATATTTATAAATTGCTTGTCATTTCAAGGAATTTTTATATCTTAGCTATCAATTTGACCTCAAGCTCCAAGAATTTAATAAAAATTGTATTTCACTGCTAATCTACACTGGCAATAATAGTTATAATAGTGAAAGGGGAAGACTAAGCTCACATGTAGCCTAAACAACCTGTTGAAACATGTTGCTACTTGTCTAAGTGCAGAATCAACACAGATAGTTCAAAATTCCTTGTCTACAGGTTAGTACAGTTCCAGCCAGCACTGTGGGTGGCTGGTGGGTATGGTGTTTTAATGAGCCTCAGAGACTATCAAGGCCTAAAATATTAAGTGTGTATAGCTATATATTTTCTAAAAAATATATATTACCTAATTGTAAATCCTATATCTTTACAGATCAAAATACAATGGTTCGGCACTTGAAATACTGCCAGGACCCTATTCAAAAACACAAGAAACGCATAACAATCAATCTTAGAAAAGTGACTGATGTACTTGTTGAAAAATGTGCTGGAAGAGTGAAAAAAGACTCATTGTTGTGTGTGAACTGCTGGACACTGATAATGAAAAACCCCACTATACTTAGTACCACTGAAAACAACGAGTCTGAGCAGGATTCAAATGAATCATCTACTATCAGTGGCTTGAGTAACATCTCTTCAATTCAAGATCTGGACAATGACAGTGATTGCTTGATAAAGGAAAATCCTTCAACTTCAGTTGAATCAGTTCTAGCATTTCTGGACCAAACACCAGTTAAAAAAGTAAGTAATAAATTAATATAATAACTTATACTTTACTACAAGGTCTGTTTGATCTACTATATAGCCAATTATATAGCATTTAAGGTACTATAATTAATATTTAATTACTAATATTCAGGTGTGTGAAACCTTTTTTTCTGTTCTTTTCAGAAGGGCTGTCATTAAGCCAGAAAAAGCGCAAGGCTCGTGGTAAGCTATCATCTGCTCAGAAACACCTGAAGGAGAGGCTAGAACTCAGTTATGGTGTTCAAATTACCGAGGAGGTAAGTGATACTTCAAAACCTGAAACTAAATCTGAAAAACATCTAGACAAATTAATGAATGAATTGAAACAGTCATTCCTGGAGAGCAAATGTCACCATCACAAACTACAAATATTGACACTCTCACCATACACAATTGAAAAAACAGCTAGTTTCTTTCAAACTACAACATAAATGGTGAAAAGAAGCCGTTCACTTAAATCAGAACATGGAATCCTTCCGAAGATTCCACTAATGAGCAAAGGAAAAGTGATATCTGAAGAACACAAAGATATAGTTAGAAGATTCTATGAGTCAGAAGAGGTTAGTCGTATGTGTCCTGGCCAAAAGGATTGCGTGAAAGTTATCAGTGCTGAAGGTGCAATGAAGGTGAAAAACGATTGGTCCTCGGGAATTTAAGAGAGATGTTTGAACTATATAAAATGATGAAAAGAATCCCAAAATAGGATTTTCCACATTTGCAAAATTACGGCCATCATATTGGTGCTTGCCGGTAGTGGTGGGACTCATTCTGTCTGTGTCTGCACATACCATCAAAATCCAAAATTGCAGCTGGCTGCATTGGGAGAAAGAGGTCTTTCATACAAGGATCTTATGGATTACAGTGTCTGCAGTACAGAAAGAGAGACTTGCATGATGCAACTTTGCAATGATTGCCCAAGAGAAGAGGGTGTCCTGGATTTTCTTGAGTTACTTGACAGTGTGAAATCAGCTCCAAATGAAATATCTTACAAGCAATGGGTGACTGTTGACCGTTGTACAATGGTTGATAAGGTGGAGCCACTTCATGAATACTTATCATCCCTAAGCATGAAAATATCCTGCATGGTTCATCATCACTTTGTTGCTCAGCAACAATCACAGTACTTCAAGCAGTTGAAAGAAACACTACCACCTCAGAGCGAGGTAGTTATAGTAGGTGATTTCTCTGAGAATTATTCTTTCATTGTCCAGGATGCTGCCCAAGGGTTTCACTGGGACAATTCACAGTGTACAGTTCACCCTTTTGTCATCTATTATAGATCATCTGCAGACCAGGAACTTAGCCATTTTAGTGTCTGTTTCTTATCTGCATCACTAAAACACAACACTATAATGGTTTACTCATTCATATTGAAGCTTATGACATATGTTAAATTCAGATGCCCACAATTGAAGAAGGTGCACTATTTCTCAGATGGATGTGCTGGCCAATATAAGAACAGATACAACTTCACAAATCTCTGTTACCATGAAGAGGATTTTGGTCTGTCTTGTGAATGGCACTTCTTTGCTACATCCCATGGCAAAAATGCATGTGATGGGATTGGAGGAACAGTGAAAAGAGCTACTGCTCGTGCCAGTTTGCAGAGAACTACAGAGAGGCAAATTCTTACACCAGAACACATGTTTCAGTTTTGTGAAGAAAACTTGAGCAAGAAGATAAATTTTTTCTTTGTAACTACAGCTGATTTGAAAGATGCAGAAGAACGGTTGGAACATCGATTCAAGGATAGTAGGGCTATTCCTGGAACTCAGAAATATCATAGATTTGTTCCCCTAAACAAGGAAGAACTGATGGTGTATCCCATTTCAAGTGGCATTGGAGAAAAGAAAAGAATAAGGAAAAGTCATTTTACTAATGAACCTGCAATGCTTGGTAACCTAAAATGTGTCAAACCAGGAGAGTATGTTGGCTGCATTTATGACATGCAAGTTTGGTATGGAATTGTGGAGGAATATTGTGAAGAGTTTGATGATTTCACTGTGAACTTTCTACATCCCTCTGGGTCATCAGGATCAAGTGCATATTATTATCCATCAAACAAGGATTCATGTGCAGTGCCAGGACATCATATATTAACTGTAATGAGTTGTCCTACCCTAAGAGGAGGCAGCAGAATTCAATACATTTTTCCACAAAAAGAAATTGATGAGAGCATCGAGCATGCAAAAATTGTATTAGGCTAGCACATGAATCCTCTTAGTAGGTCTTCCTCTTTCACTATTATAACTATTATTGCCAGTGTAGATTAGCAGTGAAATACAATTTTACATTTTTTGCCTTTGTTTTTATATCTATAAAAAAATGTAATTTTAATTTCTATAGGTCAAATTATGAGCTTAAGTGTGAAAAAATAGGTAGAATTGACGCACAACTTATGAATATGGTGTTCACTTATATGTTAGTTACATGAAAATACTAACAAACAAACTTTTTTTTGCTGATTCTAATAGCCAATGCCTATGCCTTCATTTTTTACATTTAAAAAAAAAATTCTCATTTGATACCCCAGAGGTCAAATCGTGACCTCAAATTTTGGTTACAGTGTAACTTTTTTATTTTTCAACCTAGAGTTCTAAAACTTGCATATTTGGATTCCTTGTCGTTTTCTGATTCTAAATATATATACTTTTATATAATTGTGACCATTATTACCCAAGTTATGGGTCACCAAATGTTAGTGACCTCGCAAGTGACCTCAAATTTCCCGAGGTCATATCTCTTGAACCGTTGGTCGGATTGACCTTATAATTTCAGAAATGGATTCAGGGCCCACAAACTCCCTATAAACCAAATTTCAGCAAAATCTGAGAGATGAGGGTGTTAGGCACTGGTTGATCTGACAGAGAATGACCCTTTAGATAAAAAGTTATAGTGCAAAACATGATTCAAGGGACCCCGGAACTGGTGCTTTTGGCCGATTTCAAGGCAGAAAACTTAAAGCTCCATGCAGCAATGCTTCCCAACAACCTAGGTCAAAATGGTTGTGATTTTCGGCCTTTTCAGGTCAAAAAGCATGGGAAAAAGTACAGAAACCTATGAAAATAAGAAAAAGTTGATTTTTGAACAGGGCTAATATCCCTACCACTATAAACATCAAATTTGGCAACTTTAGGGATTTTCTTAATCAATATGCCCTTATGCACTCTTAACCTCTCATCTGTATCCATAACACTCTCTGACTCACTCTCACTTTCCTCACCTACACTATCTTCCACACTACTATACAGTGAGTCATCCGCACTAACACACCATTGGACCCTATGAGAGCCCCTACCCCTGACCCTTTGAGACCCAGCTGTCCTCCACTCACCTTCACCAGCATCAGCCTTTTTCCCTTCTTGAGAGGTGTTCCTTCCCTTCCTTTCTCCATCCCTCCCCATTTCAATCTGGGGAGTGGAATGCACCACCTTCCCCCTCCCTCTTCCCTCAATTAATTCCCCTTCACACTCTCTTCCCTCATGCCACTTTCCCTTCCCTCCACTACTATCTTCCTCTGACCATTCACTTCGGCTCCTACTACTGTTTCCAACCCATTAACCTTATCAAAAACTGCCTTCATTTTCTCCTCCATATCTCTCATACATTTATCCATTCTCTCCTCCATCTCCTTCCTATTCTTAGTTTCTCGCTCTTGTTCAGCCATTTTCTCTTGCAATCCTCGCACTAATCCCTCTAACTCTGCTTTCTCTTTCTCTAACCTTACACATCTTTCTTGCATCCTTTTCTTATCCTCTTCTACCTCCTTCAAAGCCTCTTCCAACTCCTTCATCCTCTCTGCCATTTCCTCCTTGGTCAGCATTTTGCCGACTTCCCTCCCTCAACTGCTCTATATAAACTATAATACTTTCTATTACTACTACTACATATAAAAAAAATCTACACTACAGTAAATCTATACTATCACTACTACTAAACTGAATCACTTGCACTAACACTTACCAAACCTGGCAAGTGTGTCCCACCTCAAAATTGCGTTGGTCCCTGTTTGGGTACCAACTTCATATGTGGGGATTTCTGTGCCACCACGATACCAGTATTTTTCTCAGGGCAACCAAATGACAAGATAGGTCCTAGGCCAGGCCTTCAGGTTCATATCCTTGCAGGGATGACAAGACACCTCTAGGTCAACCAAGCCAACCACCAATCTCAAGGATATCCGATAAAGAAAACAAAGGTGTTACAAAAAGGCAACTTGCCAAACTGTCAAATTTCTGGATTTTTAATTATTTTTACTTTGTTTCTTTTACTGTATTTTAATATTTAAATAATTGGGGACATGTTGATCCCCCTCCCAAACTCCAAAACTTTTCCCATCAACCATGACAAAAAGTAATCTTTTCCTGTCCTCAGCCTATCACTAGAAAACTATAGAGCTAATAAAAAAAACCTTAAACAAATTTGAGACCCTGCGTGGTTGAGATAGCCAGGGTGACCTAATGATAAAAAAAAAAATCGGGTTTGAGACCAGGTGCAGCTGAGATAGCCAGGGTGACCTAATGATTAAAAAAAAAAAAGGGTTTGAGACCCGGCGCGGCTGAGATAGCCAGGGTGACCACCAAAAGAAATACGAAAAAGTTCTACAGTGCCCGCGAAAAGTATCCGATCACTCAAGAAAATACAATATTTTCCCTTGATATTCAGAGACACGTAATTCACTTTCTATTTGTTCTAGCGACATCTGGTAACTTTGAGGTTGCTCGCTGATATGAGAGCTATCCAACACATTCTCAAATTAGTGTTCTGGTAGCCTTCGTTGCGGGTGGCTGTGTCTCAAATTTGTCAGATTTCACTGTTTGTGTAAATTTCTTGATATTTTTTTTTTTTTTACAGAAAGTGGTGTAAATAAAATTTATATATAATGTGTGCTAAAAAACAACTTAAGAGTGATTGTCGAGGTGCTATTGTTGCTTTGCATGCATGTGGGAAATCACAGAGACAGATAGCTAAGGAATTAAACATATCCCAAAGTACCGTTAATTTATGGGTTTCACGGGCTAAGAACAATGGTGGCCTAACCACGCCAGTCCCTAAAAAACGATCTGGCAGACCGAGAAAAACAAATTCGCGAACAGACAAACTTATGAAACATTTAGTATTGAAAAACCCAACAATAACTGCGAAAGAAATAAAATTTAATATGAATAATTTGTTATCTGGTGTTTCTGAACGAACTATCCAGGAGCGGCTCCAAAAAGAACTCGGATTACCATCTCGCCATGCTGCTAAGAAACCGTTCATTAATGAAAAAATGCGTAAAAAACGTGTCGTATTTTGTAAAAAATACATTCATTGGACTGTTGATGACTGGAAGGTGGTTTTATTTAGCGATGAGTCGACATTTTTGACATTCAGAAGTTGTCCAAAAAAGGTTTGCCGGCCTATTGGCTCAAATAGGATGGACCCTAAATACACCCTAAAGACAATGAAACACCCTCCAAGTGTGATGGTTTGGGGTTGTTTCGGTTACTATGGGCGTGGAAACTTATATTTTCTTCCGAAGAACACAACTATGAATGGTGCACGGTATTTAGCAATGCTACAGGATAAACTTCCAATGGCAATGGCAATCCAAAGGACAAAAACATACATGCATGATGGTGCACCATGTCACAGGGCCAAAATAGTGACAAAATGGATTACTGACAATAAATTTGATATTTTGGATTGGCCTGGTAATAGTCCAGATCTCAATCCGATAGAAAATCTGTGGCTAATAATAAAAAATAAGGTTGAATGCCACGACACTGGCTCAGTCGAAAAATTACAAGAGGCCATCAAAAAGGTATGGTGCAAGAAATATCAGTGGAAGTTTGTCAAAACTTGATTAAATCCATGCCAAAACGTCTAGAACAAGTCATCCAAACCAAAGGACAGATGACAAAATACTAATATAAGGTTAGTATACATTTAAACATTGTTTTTTATGTAAAAAATACAAATTTCAAGGGTGATCGGATACTTTTCGCGGGCACTGTACATTCCTATCATTGAGGAGATCGATCTGACTGCTGCAACTGGTAACTACCGCATTAGTTGCATGAAGAAACCCTGAGTCAAATTTCACCTTCCCAAGTAATCCAGACATCGATGTTGTGGATTATGAAGACATTGAAAAACAGCTTCCACAACCAAACATTTCCAATCGTGGAATGCATTCACTCCCTGAAGTTGAGTTCCCAAGTTGAACAGTCCAATAACTCAAACTAGTTTTATAGCCTGTAGTTTATGTTCGCTTAAATTAGTGATGTTAGAAAATGCAAATTTTTGGTGAATTTATGAGTAACAATAAAAATTGATAAACTGACCCAAAGTGCATTCATATTACAAAACATTTAAATTATTTATAAGAATATACATATATCAAGGAATCTTACTGATACAAGTAAGTCACATCACAATTTGACTGCTTTATTTGCATATTTTTACAGAAAATTCAGAGGGCTATGACCATTACGGAAATATCGGGAATGACCATTACACCACCTGATTGCTAATAACTAAAAACCTAAAGTACATACTTCATTGTTAACACCACCATCAGAAACACTATTCCCTTGAGTATGTTTGCTGTAAATATTAAAGTCCTAGGCCTTCACAAATCACAGAGTTTGAGAACAGAAACACACGAAGTGTACATAAGGTGGCATCATGGGTACGACTGTTATGTCCACTTTTGGCTATTGTAACTTCAAACATGATACAGTAAATTAAAATCTTTTTGCAGTAAATTAATCCTATAAACCATTAACAAATTATTGGTTTATTGCAAGTAGTCTGAGAATTATTGCACTAGGAATGTAAAAACCTGTGTTCAAATGGTACGACCTTTATGATGGAATGACCCTGCAAAGAACTGGGAAAGGACTTGGGGGATGGATATGTGCTCATGTACAGAGGAGTGGAGGAGGATGCATGGAGTGGCAATGATTATTGGACTGAGATTGTCCCCAAACATACAGACTATAGAATTAATAAGGAAAAGACTAATGAAATGTGAGTTGAGAATTAGGAATAAAACATATTCTCTACCAGGTTTATGTGCCACAACAGGGGCATAGTGAAGAGGAGGAGACCAACTTCATGGAACTATTAGATGACAATTATGAAGTGGGAGGAGAGGAAGTGGGACTGCTTATGGGAGATTTCAATGGTAGAGTAGGAATGGAGAGGGAGGGAGTGGAGCAGGTAATTGAACCTTTTGGAGAACAGAACCAAAATGCAGAGGGAGAGAAACTAATAGATTTCTGCGTGAGGAACAAACTAAAGATCATGAACAGAATTTTTAAACACCAGGAGACCCATAAGTTTACGAGATACAGGTGGAACCAAGTGACAGGAAACTGTGACCAAAAATTCATCATAGATTACTTCATATGCTCCGATAAGAGAATTGTTGGAAATGTCACGGTGATACCAAGGGTTATGTTAGACTCCGACCACAGATTACTGATAGCAGATTTGAAAATGCAGAAAATAGTAGCAACAAAAGAGAAAATGAAGGTATTTAAGACAAAAACTGCAGGATGAGAACATTAGAGTCATATTCAGAGAGGAACTTGAAAGAAATATAGCTGAGATGGAGGAAAACAATGAATGGGAAAACTGTGAGAGATTGTGCTAAGAGGGTTGCAGAGGAGATTTTGGGAACTGAGTGGGTAGGGGGTAGGAAGAAGACGACATACAGTACACCATGGTGGACAGATATAGTGAGAGGCGCAGTAAAACAGAAAACTATAAAACATAGGAAGTGGTTGAGGCAACATACACAGGAATCAAGATGGGAATATGTGTAAGCAAGAAATGAAGCTGAGAGGGAGAAGAAAAGGGTAAAACAAATGGCAATGAGGGAATTGGGAGAAAAGTTGAGAGAAGATGAGAAAGGAAACAAAAAACTGATTTATAGCCTTGCAAAATCTTATAAGAAGGAAAAGAAAAAGTATACAGTATTAGAAATGAAGTGGGAAATGTGATAGTGGAACCTGGAGCAATTAATAGATGATGGTCAGATTATTTTAAAGATCTATTGAATGGAGATCCAGAAGAAGTGGAGGAAGCAGATGGAATATACCAGGAATTAGCAGAACAGGTAATTATTACCAGAGAAGAAATGGAAGAGGCTGTTAATAAAATGAAGAATTGAAAGTCAATGGGAGTGGATGAGTTTCTGATTCAACTTATAAAGGAAGGAGGTGAAGCCATGAAAAGAAAAATTTGAAACCTGTTGAATAAATATTGGAGAGAAGGTCAAGTCCCCGGTGATTGAGGAAAAACAATCATCATTCCAATATATAAAGGAAAGGGTGACTCAGGTAGATATGAGAATTATAGGGGAATGTCGCTTATTAATCATATAACAAAACTTTACAAAAGAATAATAGAAAAAAGAGCAAGGCAAATAATTGAAGCAAGGTTGGGAGAGGAACAGCATCGTTATCGAAAAGATAGAAGTATGGTAGATCTTATTTTTGGCCTCAGTTCTGTTATAGAAAAAGCATGAGAATTTAATACTAACAACTATGTAATATTCATAGATCTTCAAAAAGCATTCAATACAGTGTCCAGAGGAAGAATGCGGAGATGTTTGGAGAAGATTTATGGGGTAAGGGGGATGCTTCTTAGGGCTTTGAAAAGTTTGTATCAAGGTAGCAAATGCAAAGTAAAGACTGGACACAAAAATGATAAGTGGTTTGAAGTTAGAACAGGGGTGAAGCAGGGCAGTGTTATATCACCACTCTTGTTTATAGCCTACATGGACACAGTCATTGCAGGTTTCAAGTGACATCATGAAATGAATAATAATAATGGAATAATGACATACATGGATGACATAGCATTCTGGATGAGAGAGAGAGAAGATATAGAACAAACTTTAATTGATTGGAATGAATGTTTGAAGGAGGGGGGAATGGAAATGAATGTAGAAAAGACAGAAATATTAAGTGTATGTCGAAGAGGAGGAGGAGAATTTGGAGTTCAAATAGGAGAGAAGGAAATAAGAAATGTTGAAAAATTTAAATATTTAGGGAGTATGTTTACCAAAGAAAGTGGTAATATGCAAGAAATAACTGAAAGAATTGCAAAGTTTAGTAAAAATGTCGGAATGTTATACCCGCTACTGAGAGATGAACATATGCCCCTTGGGACTAAGAAAATAATCTTCGAAACAGTTTTAATACCAATACTGATTTATGGGTCGGAACCAGGGTTGTGGAGTCGGTCCAAAATTTTCCGACTCCAACTCCACACATTGTAAAAATTTGACTTCGACTCCGACTCCACACATTGTAAAAAATCTAAAAATCCGACTCCGACTCCTCACATTTTAAATATACGACTCCAACTCCGACTCCTCTAGTGTTTCACTCTATAATTATCATAATAATAAGACATTTCATCACCACCACACTAAGTGTAAATTTTATATTTTATATTTTATTTAAATAAATATTAATTGTATATTCTGAAAATGTAAAAAAAAATATTAAAAAAACTTAATCTAGGGGCTATCAATGAATAAGGTTTATTGACCAAAAAAACTAAATAACCTAAATGTTAGTATTTAGGATTTAGAAATTAAGGGTGACACAGGACAGAAATTGGAGTCGGAGTCGGAAGTTTTTACCGACTCCGACTCCGCCCTGAAACGTGCGACTCCATGACTCCGACTCCACAACCCTGGTCGGAACACTGGAAAATGCGCATGGCAGATTGAAGTAGAATTCAGGCAGCAAAAATGAGATTGCCGAGGACTTCTGAGAAAGATGCAAAGAGATATGATAAGAAATGAAGAAATAAAAGCCAATGTGGGAGTAACACTGATTTTGAGAAAAATCAATGTTGCAAATTGAGATGGTTGGGCCACTTGAAGAGATTGGAGGAGGGGAGAACTGCGAAGAGGTGCTGGAAGTGGAGACCAGGGAATGGCAGAAGACCACAGGGGAGACCGAGGAGGAGATGGAGGGACGAAGTGGAGGAGAGCTTGCGGAGATACGACTTGCCCAACATGCAAGAGCTCAGGGAAATGGGAGTGCTGCTGGACAGGGTGGAGTGGCGAAGGAGGCTGGCTCCACTGACAGGCTAACTAGCATACCTGAGAGCTGAAGAAGTAAGAAGTAAGTAATTTGCATCGGCATTGGCCAAATTTAGCAGATTCTCTTACCAATTCTTTAAAATTTTCATTACAAAATAAAATCTTCATTTATGGAAAATTGAACAGACAAAAAACACACTGATAATTATTTATACTTATTTCAAAATGTAATTATATAAAAATATTTACATTCATGAAAAAGGGAAAGCTTAAGAAGTTAAGTTGCCCATAAATTTACATTTTCTCTAATTAGCTAATCTCTAAATATTATAAACTATTGTAATCTCCTACTCTATATTAAGTTGTACTTTATAATTTATACCTTTCAAAGGTTCCGCGTGATGACTCCTCATTTCACGAAGGTCAAACTTGTCACTCCCTCCTTGCAAGTTGGTTTTTTGTACTCTCCACCTCACATAGCCAGGTACACCTCATGTTCCTCAGGTTTTTGGGCAGCTGATTAAACAGTTTTGGTCCTCTCACAACAAAACTATTTTCTTTCAGGGTTAAGGATGTTCCCTGTCTCACCTTTAATTTGGGAACACAACACAAGTCTTCCTTTTCTACTTTTCACTGTTGTTTGGGGAGTTACAGGGTTCAGAGTAAGATTAGGGGCTAGTTTCTCCATTATTTTTCAAGTGTAAATAATGGTGTATCTCTCTCTTCTCCTTTCCAGTTAATATAGGTTTAGTTCACGTAACCTTTCCCAGTAATTCAGTTCTTTGCACCCCTTGATCTTGGCTGTGAAGCTTCTCTGAATCCCTTCCAGCTGTCTAATGTCTTCTTTTTTTATATGGGCATGTTAGGACTGAGCAATATTTCAATTTGAGTATGATCAGTGTTTTCAGTAGAGGAATCATTACAGTCCTATCCCTTCATTTAAAGGTTCTCAATATCTGCCCCATTATTCTCTTTGCTCTGTTTACTATCTTATTTTGTGTTTCAAATTTTGCATCATCAGTCATTACAACTCCTAAATCTTTTGCTCTAGAATTTCTCTGAATTTACTGTTCATTTGGGGTATAATATTCCATGGATTTTAGGTCTTCTCTTTTTCCATACTGTAACAGCTGAAATTTCTCAGTGTTAAACTTCATATTGTTGTCTTCCATCCACTTGTAGATTCTGTTCATGTCAGTTTGTAGAGATCCTATATCTTCTGGGTTTCTTATTTTTCTACTGATCTTTGTGTCATCAGCAAAGGATGTGACTGTGCTGTCTCTGGTAACATCCTCATCTACGTCAGTTAGCATGATTATGAAGAGTAGTGGAGCTAATACTGTTCCTTGTGGTACTGAGCTGAGGAATCTCTGATTCTGATGAAGATACTCCTTGTACTGTAACAACTTGCCACCACTCACTAAGGAAATTTATATCCATTTCCCTACTTTTCCTGTTATTCCCATATATTTCAGTTTAGCAAAGTCTGTGTATAGTACATCATAGTTTTCATTACTTTCAAGTGTATGATCTGCCTGACTGAAACCCATGTTGGTTATCATTTAATTTTTTCTGAGTTTCCAAAAAATCCTAGATTTTCTGTCTAACTATTCTTTCAAATATTTTAGTGAGATGAGAGGTAAGTGACACTGGTCTGTAGTTTTTGGCCTTGGATTGATCTCCTTTATATATTGGGACTATGTTCGCGCTCTTCAGGATGCCCGTATTTCTCCCATATCTAGTGATCATCTCCATATCCAATAATGGCTCAGCGATTGCTTTCTTGCAGTTTTTGATCAGTGTGGCATTCCACTTATCCAGTTCTGCAGCTGAGTGTGTTCTTAGTTTCCCTATAGCTTGTGTAATATGTTGTAAAGTTGAAGTCTGTTATACTTTCCCCTTGTAGTTCTTCTTCAAAGAATGCATTTCTATCACATATCAGTTTGTCAGTTTTTGGGATACTGAATGATGATTTATACTGAGCTCTTAATATTTCAGATACTTCTGTTAATTCATCAGATAAAGCACTGTTCTCATTTTTCAGAGGTCCTATAGTCACATATCATCATCTTTTTCTGTATGCTTCTCAATTAGTTCCTGTATGATGTCATCGCTACTCTGCAGTTTATCATTTAATATTTTTCTGATGCTGTTATCTTTACAGTTATTTAATTTTGCAGTCACTCTTTATCGCTTTGGAGTGAAAATTAAAAATTTCAAATTTGCTTCTTTCTGTTGTTCGTGTTATTTCCTTTCCTGTTACTTTTATATTGGTTGTTATTTCAATGATGTCATGGTCCTATGATATTATAGTTGGGGATATTTCTACATTGTTAATTAGGTTGCTGTTGTTTGTGAATACCAAATCTAGGTAGCTGTTTTTTCTTGTATTTTCTGTTATTTCTTGCATTAACATAAATTCATCAGCTAGAGCTAGTAGCATTTTTACCTGCTCCTGGTCTTCCTGTGTGGCCCCCCTTGTCCTGGTGTTTTTTTTTTTTTTTTTGTATTGCGACGTTTACCGCCATTTCCCGCTATACGCTAGCGGATATCATGGCGAAGCAGAATATGAGAAAGAGAAACGGAGACGGGGGAAAGGCACTAGAAGTGGGAGGACCGCGCACGACGGGTGAGAAGTCACCTAAAGCTCAGAGAGGAGGCGAGATTGGGAGAGGAAAAGGAAAAGACAGTCAAGCGAGAAGAGAGGGCTCTCAGCGAGCATAAGACGTAAACGATCGGGGAGGGGGAAATCAGAGAGGAACGGGAAGGCGCGACGACGTACTGACGACAGGGTGGGGCATTCCACAAGGATGTGAAAGACGGTGAGGGACGACTGGCAGGAGGCGCAACAAGGAGCCTCCTGCTGGGACATAAGATAGCCGTGCGTGAGGCGCGTATGGCCGATGCGAAGCCGCGCAAGGACGACCTCTTTGTGTCGGGAGCGGTGGAAAGAGGACGCCCAATATGACAGGCGGGGGCGGATGGACCAGAGTTTATTTCCGGTGGCATCGTCCCAGGACTGCTGCCATATGCAGTCGTAGAGGGACCGAAAGACCTGCACATAGTCAGAGAAGGGGAGCGGGCGGGGGAGGGGAGGCATCGAGGCGGCGGACCGGGCTGTGCGGTCAGCCGCCTCATTACCGGAAACACCGACATGGGCAGGAACCCAGCAGAAGGTGACCCGGATCCGGTGAACGGTGTGCAGGACATGGTACTCCTGTTGAATAATGCGTACGAGGGGGTCCGGGGAATTATAGCGCTCGAGCGCTTGAAGGGCGCTCAGCGAGTCCGAAAAGATGGTACAGGAAGACCGCGAAAAACCCGATACCAGACGGAGGGCTTCCAGAAGGGCAAAGAGCTCCGCGGAAAAGATGGAGGCCTGAACCGGCAGGGGGATACCCCGGGAGGTAGGTGACAGCGACGGAGAGAAGACGGCGGCCGCGACACCTGCAGGGGAGCGCGAGCCGTCGGTGTAGACGGGAACATCGTCCGAGTGTACGGGAAGATGGGCCAGAAAAGAAGACCGGAGGACGGTAGGAGGAGACTCCTTACGCAGGCCACGGAGCGCCTGGCAGCGGCAGATAGGGGTGGTCAGCCAGGGGGGCGACAGGTCGAAGGAGAACGGCAGAATAGAGGGTGGGGGGATCCCCAGGGACGAAAAGACGTCGGCCAGGGAGGCAGCGAAATGCCGTGTCAGGCCGGGGTAGCGCCTGGGAGATCGCGGAGAAGAGTAGGGACCTCGGGAGGCGGCAGATGCGAAGGTAACACTTCGCCATGAGAAGGCCCCGGCGAAGGGGCAGGGGGGGGGGTGTCCGCAGTCCACCTGAAGACTAGCGACAGGGGACGAGCGGAAGGCACCCGACGCCAGGCGAAGGCCACGGTAGAGAAGAGGATCCAGCATATGGAGTGCCGGAGAGGAGGCGGAGCTGTAGACCACACAGCCGTAGTCGATGTGGGATTGCACCAGGGAGGTGTACAGGCGCAGCAGAGTACGCCTGTCCGCCCCCCAGGTCATGTGGGACAGGTGACTCAAAAGGGAGAGGTGCGGCGAGATGATTGCCGCAACCGCCTAAGGTGTGGAACCCAACCGAAAAATTCGTCGAGGGTCATACCCAGGAATCGAACGGATGGGACGAGGGGAAGAGGAGTGCCGGCAAGGGTAAGGGCGAAGGTATGCGACAGACGGAGGCGCCGAGGACGGTAAAGCATACTGGAAGACTTAGAGGGTGAGAAAGCATAGCCAACCGAGGACGCCCAGCGAACCACCGCGTTGATGGCTAGCTGGAGTCGACGTTCAGCCAAAGACGGAGGCGGCCAGAGCAATAGATAGCCAGGTCATCGGCATAGAGGGAGCTACGAACGGAAGTAGGCAGGACCGTAGCGACTGTGTTCATCACTAGTGAGAAACACAGGATGCTAAGGACACTACCCTGAGGGACACCCTCCTCCAACGGAAAGCGGTCAGAGAGGGTAGAACCGATGCGGACGCGGAAAGAACGGGCGGACAAGAAGTTATAAATAAAGGAGGGGAGAAAGCCTACGAAACCCAGGGAGCGTAAGCAGTCAAAGACCGCGCTCCACCGAGTAGTATCGTAGGCCTTCTGGAGGTCGAAAAAGACGGCGAGTACAAAGTGACGCCGGGAGAAAGCCTCCTGCACGTCGTGGCTAAGGAGGAGGAGGGGTCGGTGGTAGACCGGAAGCGCCGGAAACCAGCCTGGGTAGCAGGGTATTGGTCACTCGCCTCCAGAGTAAGAGACAGCCGCGAGGCGACCATCGCCTCCATAACCTTGCAGGCGCAGCATGTCAGGGAAATGGGGCGATAGTTCGACGGGAATGAGGGGTCTTTATCGGGCTTCGGGATGGGGACGACGATGGACTCACGCCACCGGTCCGGGAATGAACCCTCCAACCAAATCCGGTTATAGAGGTCTAGTACAAAGCTGAGAGCAGAGGGGTGGAGGTGCCGTAACAAGTCATAGGGGATATTATCGGGGCCGGGTGCGGAGGAGCGTCGGGGGCGGAGGGCCTCCCGAAGCTCCATCATGCGGAAGAGGTGATTATAGGGGTCATCCCTATGAGGTGGAAAATCCGGTGGGTCGCGGCGGGAATGGGGGAAATCGGAACTGGAGATGGCTGCGAAGTGCGCCGCGAGTGCGTTCGCGACGGCCTCCGGATCGGAGACGAACTCGTCGTCCCCGACCCGAAGCACCGGGGGTCGAGGGGGGACACGGGTCCCCTCAAAGCTACGCACCTTGCGCCAAACAGTCGAGGGGGCAGTCGTGGAGGAGATCCCGGACACGTAACTCCGCCAGGAGGTACGCCGGGCCAGTTTCAGGACCCGACGGGCCACTGCCTTCAGGCGCTGAAACTCGATCTTGTGCTCCAGCTGGCGGGTCCGGTAGAAGCGGCGGCCGGCACGGCGCCACTCCTGAACGGCATGGGAGCACTCTGGGGTCCACCATGGGACGCTTCGCGGCCTGGGGGAGCCAGAGGTACGGGGGATGCAACTGGCGGCAGCCGAGAGGATCTTACTCTCGAGGAAGGCGAGGGCCTCACTGACGGATGGAAAGGCAGGAATTGATGGCGAGATTGCCGTGCCCCTCGCGTATGAGGCCCAGTCTGCTCGGGCGAACAGCCAGCGCGGGCGGACAGAGGTGGGGGGGAGGAGACGGGTCAGGGTAAGACACACTGGGAAATGGTCACTGCCGGAAGAATCCGGCAGGACCTCCCAGGTGAACTCCGTCACGATTTCGAGGGAAACCAGGGAAAGGTCGATACAGGTGAAACTGTCGTGGGCCGAGTGAAGGCAGGTTGGGGAGCCATCGTTCAGAAAGGTGAACTCGAGCTCGTCCATAAGGGAGAGAAGGGTCCCGGAGAGAAAGGTGGAGCAAACGTCCCCCCAGGCCGGGTCCCGACTGTTGAAGTCCCCGAGAATCAGGAAAGGGCGGGGAAGCTGAAGAATTAGGTCATGGAGAGAATCGGGTGGAGGGCGTACGTTAGGGGAGAGGTAAAGAGAGCAAACCGTGAGCTGGCGCCCCAAGGAAAGGCGCATGGCCACAGCTTGCAGGACTGTACGGAGCGGGAGGGGGCGGAAAGGGACAGAGCGGTGCACGAAGACCGCGGCGCCCCCCCTCCCCACCCCATCGAGAGGCGGGGAAGGGAGCCCGCAGTAACCGGACACTCGAGGGAGGGAACGGGATCCCAGAATCGTCTCCTGAAGGCAGAAACACGCCGGACACCTGGAGGCCAGGAGAGAGGAGAGACTCTCGAGGCCTACCAGGAGCCCACGGATGTTCCACTGCAGGAGCGAGGTATAGGGAGGGGTAGGAAAGTCAGCGTAAAGGATGGTTATGGGGTGGGTGGGCCGATCGGGCGGCCCGAGATTAAAGAGGGAATCGGAAAGCCCCGGAGTTCAGCGAGGGACACCGAACGAGGGCGAAGGCGAGGGTCACCCCGATGAGGGGGCGATGTGGAACCAGACGCCGGCAAGTCCTCCAGAAGAGGAGTCTCCCGGACGTCCGGGGGAGAGCGATGCAGAGAAGGGGATGTGAGGTATCCAGAATGCCCCTCCCTTCACCGGAGGTGCGGGGGAGGCAGGACTACGAGGGGGAGTGGAAAATAATACCTCACCCAGAGGCATTGGCAGGTCGAGGAGAGAGATGGGGCGGGTCAAGCGCGGGGGCGTGCACGTCCCACCCACCCCGACCAGGCAGGCGAGTTCCCCCTCCAGTGGGTCCATCGACCGGGCCGGAGAGGGGTGTATCTCAGCCCCCACCACGAGGGCCGTCGGGGACCCCAGGGGGGAGCGTGCATAACGGTTGCGCAGTGGGGATGGTGAGGACACCGGGGCGGTAGGGCGAAGGGGGCGTTTGTGTTTGGGAGAGGAAGGTGATGCGAGGCTTATGGCTTTGAACCTTTCGGGGTCACCACTGGCGCGGCGCTTGCGGCCCCTACCCCTCCGTCGTGCGGCCCGCATGGGTGACGGGGGTCACGATCCGGAATGGGGGTGGCCGAAGGCGCCGGTGGAGAGGGCGTAGAAGGGGTGGGGGTTGCCGACGAAGCATCGGCGTTCGCGGGGGGAGCACGTGGGGACGCGCTGGTAGTACGGGGAGCCGCGGTAGGAGTCCGCTGGGCGGCAGAGGATGGACTGGGAGTAGCGGACACGGTGGGTGGAGGCGCGTTGGGAACCGCCGGTGAGGACGGGGTCTGGGAACGGAGAACCTCGGTGTACGAGGCACCACGCTGGGCCTCGCAGCCACGCAATCGGTCCCGCGCCTCCCGAGCGCTGAGAAACTCTGATGAACAGAGGGCCCGAACCTCCCTTTCAAAGAGGAAGGACGGGCAAGAGCGGGATGAAGCAGGGTGTGGTCCATGGCAGTTGGTGCAGGAAGGCGGAGCAGTACAGGGCAAGGGGTGGGGAGGGCCGCCGCAACGGACACACAACGGGGCCGGCTGACGGCAGGAGCTGCTCACGTGGCCAAACCTATTGCACTGAAAACAGCGCGTAGGATCTGGCACATATGGTTGTACTGAGAATTCGCACGCGTGTCTCTCACCAAAGCCCCAGAATACCGAAACGGGGGGCACCAGTGAGTCGAAAGTGAGGAGCAGGCGAGGAGAAGGGGCGGTTGGGGATCGCGATCTGTCAGGAAAGCGGTACACCCTCACAACACCCTGGGAGGCGAGGTCAATCTGGAGGTCTTCCACCGGGATGGGTAGAAGACGAGCAGCGTAAATTGTGCCCTGGCACTGATTGAGGCGGGGGTGGGGGGACACCGTAATCCCGCAGCCCAGGACATTGGGGATAGCGAGCAGAGAGGAGGTTTTGACAGAGGAACGCGACCTTATCAGAATGGAGCCATCCCTCTGAGGCCGAAGGTCAAAACGAGCCGTCCCCATCACCCCATGGATCGCTCGAAAGAGGCGTTCATGGTTAGTGGGGAGGGGCTTGGAGGAGGAGGGGTGGAGGACGAGGAACTTGTCCACCGTCCTAAGGCCGAGCGAAGACGTCAGGCCAAACACCACCGGTACTTCGAGGGGACGGGGAGACGAGAAAGGCGGACGGCGACGTCGGGTCCCACGTCCCCCAGGGGCCGAGGGGGCCGGGGGCGATGAGGCCCGACCGGAGTGGGAGGCAACCGGGGCCGCGGGCTTCCCACCTGAGGGCGAAAAAGCAGGTGGGTCCCTGTTGGGACGTGGAATATGGGGGGATCCAGGGGTCGGGGGGTCCACTGCAGGTCCATCCGCCACTGGCGGGGGTCGGGCAGCGGCGCCACGAGCCTGGGGAAGAGAGGGAGAGGAGGTGTTGGCAAGAAGAGCAGACGGGGTGGGCGAGGGCTGCCGACTGCCCTTACCAGACCCAAGGTCCAAAGAGGTAGTCAGAGGGAGGTCAGATGCACAAGCCGGGTCATCAACGAGGTACATTAGATTTGTAAGTGTTTCCATAAAAAAAATTTGTATTGTTTCGCGCCCGGGGCCGCGGGGAACCGATTACCCGGGGCCCAAGGGGACCAAGCGCACGCCGGCGGGGGATGGGTGCCTCGTCCCATGTAGGTACCCCCGTTTCAAAAGGGGCCCTTGCAGCGTCGAAAGTTCTCCCCCGCCGGCAGCAAAGACCAAGGCCCCCCAGGGTCCCAGGCCTGGGCACCCTACCAGCCAACTTATTCCGGCCCCAGCCATGGGAGCGAGACCCCCAGCGACCAGCCCGGCAGCCCACGGGGCGCGCGAAGGAACAGAGAAAGCAGAAAAAACAGAGGGGGCAAGGAAGAGGGTAAAGAGGGGAAGACAGGAAAGAGGGGGCTGTAGGATAGCAGGGTATGCTAAAAGTCCACTTCGCAACCGGGCGGGGGACCCAGCAGGGCCCCCAGCCACGGCTGACCCCCCTCGCCCACATGGAGGCAGGAGCCCGCGGGCGATCCACCCCAGAAAGACCGCCCGCAGGGAGGGGGCTTGTCCTGGTGTGTATATATATATTTTTTCCTATCCTTTTATATTTCATGAATGAAAAATTAAAATCACCACAGAAAAAAATATTTGCGGTTGGAGAGTGTAGATCTTTTACCCAGTTTCCATTTTGAGGTTGGCATGTTTGGGGGTCTGTACATTACAATTAGTACCATTATTTAATTTTTCAACTTTTGCTGCTACACATTCTAGGTAGCTGTTTGAGGTACTTATAGTCATTTCTGCCATATGCCTTTTGTGTGTGTAAATAACACATCCTCCTTTACATCTCACTGTTCTGTTGGCTCAGAAGATGTTATAGTTGTCAAATTTTTTTTTTTTTTTTTTTTTTTTGTCGACACAGGACTCTCAGTTTTCACAGTTCACCTGGAAGTCCTTTAGACAAGTTTCTTTAAGGCATGTAAAGTCTGCTCTGGCTTCTTTCAGGAATAAAACTTTGATTTAAGGCCCAGAATGTTGCTTGGATTATTTTTATTTTTTCTCTATCATTTTCGCATACAGGTGGTCCTGATTTCATTTTCCAATGGTGGTGCCAGTTTCATTGCCTTGTGTCCTCCCAAGAATTTGCCTCTCTATTTTTATTGGTACCTTTTGTCCCAATAATGCATGAAGTGTCTTTGTGCATGCCTTCTGTCTGGCTCTCAGGTTCCCATATTTGTCAGCTGACTTTGTATTTGCTGGATAGTATTTAGCAGCTGAATTGTGTTGGCTATGTCTAAAAAATTGGTACCCTTCTTTGATGTTCACTTTTCCTGTTCACTCATTGCATTCCTTTGAGAGTGGTGGTAATGGCATTTTTGTCCATATTTGCACCTTCTATCTATCAAAATATATATATATATATATATATATATATTATATATAATCATGCGGGTTGCTTCTACAGAGCTTCAATTTAATATTTAGGAGAAATCCAATGACAAGGAGAAATGTAAATGCCATGAAAAGTCTTCTTTAATGCGCAATGTTTCGAGCAATACGCTCATCTTCAGGCTGTTTAATAACAATGTGAAATTAAAATCAATATTGAATGAAAAACAAAACAGAAAATTTCTATAACCTATTTGTAAAGACAAATTTTAAAAGACTGAGAAAAGAGGGTTAAATTCTAAGTTATACAGATTTACATATAAAAATTAAGAAGCTATTTTTAAATACATATAGTAAATGTGAAATTAATACACTGGAAAAATTAACAATAGTACACTGGAATAATGGAACTAGCTACCTTACACTGCAGTTTCCGAGGCTGACTAATTTGAGCAGAGACAAGAACGGGAAACACAAGAGATGGCGAGGGCGATTGGGGAAGGAGGGATTATAAGGAATTGGGGAAGGAGGAGGGATCATAGCAAATTGAGGGGGACGGCAGATGAGTCAACATTCAGACTAGGGGACAATGCTTTAATGAAAAGCGATTCTAAAATTCTTAGTGAGTTGGGACAAGTATTACAACCAAGAATTTTAAAATTGTCTAAAGTGACATCAATTTTACATTTAATGCTGTGTTCGCGAATACTCGAGGCTTCTTTAGTTTTTAAAATTTTACCTGTTCGGCCACTTATTCCCATATGCAAATAAAATCTAGCCCTGAGAGAGCGAACAGTGCTGCCAATGTAATTCCCAAGGAGACACCTAGGGCAGGTAAATAAATATACAACACCGCTACGCAACGAGTCAGGGGTTCGATCCTTCGCTGAGAAAAAGCTACCTAAAGACGTTTTATTAATAAATATGATGCGGAAATCAGTATGATAAAAAAATTTCCTTAACAATTTTGTAAATTTAAGCTTAAATTCCTTATTCAAGGACCCATTTCAGGTTACCAAGAAATATTTTATATCCTTCGGCACTGTAATACATGGAAGTTGAGGGCTATAAACATTATTTAAGGATCTAATTAGTTTGTCTACATATTGAACAGGAAAACTATTATTAGTAAAGTATGATCTTAGATTATTAAATTCATCATTAAGTAAGGTAAAATTAGAGGTCAAATTATATCCTCTGAACAGGAGAGTTTTAATACAAGACATCTTATAGTTGAAATCAGTAAAACTAAAAAAATTCATGCCCAAACCAGTGAAAGTGGGTTTCCTGTAAACTGATGTAGTAATAGAGTCACCGTTTTTCGAAATTAAAAGATCTAAGAAGGGGAGGGAGCCATTTTGCTCAGTTTCCATTGTATACGTTATATTGGGGTGCAAAGAATTTAGGAAGTTAAAGAATTGTTGCGCTTGTACCGCATTATCAAAGACTGCTATCGAATCATCAACGAAGCGTCGATAGAAAATTGGCTTGAGATGAGTGGGAGATTGTCTAAAAATTACACTTTCTAAATGAGTCATAAAAAAGTCAGCTGCTAACGGTCCGACTGGTGATCCCATCCCTACCCCATCAATTTGTTGGTAAACCTTATTGTTGAAAGTGAAATAGCACACAGCCGTAGTCGACACGGGATTGCACCAGGGAGGTGTACAGGCGCAGCAGAGTACGCCTGTCCACCCCCCAGGTCGTGTGGGACAGATGACCCAAAAGGGAGAGGGTGCGGCAAGATGTTTGCCGCAACCACCTAAGGTGTGGAACCCAACCGAAAAATCCGTCGAGGGTCATACCCAGGAATCTAACGGATGGGACGAGGGGAAGAGGAGTGCCGGCAAGGGTAAGGGCGAAGGTATGCGACAGACGGAGGCGCCGAGGATGGAAAAGCATACTGGAAGACTTAGAGGTGAGAAAGCATAGCCAACCGAGGACGCCCAGCGAACCACCGCGGTTGATGGCTAGCTGGAGCCGACGTTCAGCCAAAGACGGGAGGCGGCCAGAGCAATAGATAGCCAGGTCATCGGCATAGAGGGAGCTACGAACGGATGTAGGCAGGACCGTAGCGACTGTGTTCATCACGAGTGAGAAACACAAGACGCTAAGGACACTACTCTGAGGGACACCCTCCTCCAACGGAAAGCGGTCAGAGAGGGCAGAACCGATGCGGACGCGGAAAGAACGGGCAGACAAGAAGTTATAAATAAAGGAAGGGAGAAAGCCTACGAAACCCAGGGAGCGTAAGCAGTCAAAGACCGCGCTCCGCCGGGTAGTATCGTAGGCCTTCTGGAGGTCGAAAAAGACGGCGAGTACAAATTGACGCCGGAGAAAGCCTCCTGCACGTCATGGCTAAGAGAAGGAGGGGGTCGGTGGTAGACCGGAAGCGCCGGAAACCAGCCTGGGTAGCAGGGTACTGGTCACGCGCCTCCAAGGTAAAGGACAGCCGCGAGGCGACCATCGCCTCCATCACCTTGCAGGCACAGCATGTCAGGGAAATGGGGCGATAGTTCGACGGGATGAGGGTCTTTATCGGGCTTCGGGATGGGGACGCGATGGACTCACGCCATCGGTCCGGAAATGAACCCTCCAACCAAATCATTATATATATATATATATATATATATATATATATATATATATTATATATATATATATATACATATATATATATATAATATATATATATATATATATATATATCTATTATATATTAATAATTTTATAAACCTAAATTATATATCCATTTTTGTTTATTCAAATTGGGCACCAGAGACTTGAAATTTTAATGAAATTTTTTTTTTTTGTTGTTGACATTGGTGAAGAAAGAAAATATGATACAAGTATACCTCAATATTCATCATTTTGAACTTTCATCATCACTCTTTATACCCATACCTTGCAGACTCATTGTCTCTTTTCACACTTTTGTTGTTTTGCCATTTGATTTTTTGTTCGTTGTTTTCCCTTTGGAATGATATACAAGAGCTACCTGACTTGCATGCACACAGCTTGTCAAATGAACTTATTCAGCAACAGAGTGCAGTTGAACACAAAAGTGAAGAAGATAACTCAGTTGCAAAAGTTTTTTCAACAAAAGAACTGTCTGAGGGCTTTTGTTTGCTCGAACAAAAACAAAGAATTTTTCAAGTCTCGGATCTAAACACAGAGTACAGCACAAGAGTGATAAGAGAATTGGAGAAAAGTATTAGCTGCTACCATCAATTGTAAGTGGAGAAGAAGAAATACTAAACAAACAAAACTAGACCAATTTTTCAAAAAGGTTCAGAATAATTTTGCCATGTTTTTCCTTTTTAATGCTTTTATTGTGTTTGTCATGTTTATTTCAATACAGTTTGAAATGTAATGGTGGTTTTATTGTGTTTCACCTTATCACTAATAAAAGTGTGTGTTTAAACTGTTTTTAAATATATTAAGATTAATCTTTTTTTCCATGGAACGAATTAAAAGTTTTCCCATTGAAAACCATGTTATAATGTGCTTTGAAATTTGTTGATTTGCAATTTGTCATGTTTTCTCAGAACCAATTAGTGATGAATTCTGAAGTATACCTGTACCTTCAACATTACTGTACTTTAAATATTGTTATTCAATTTATAAAACTAAAATAAGATTATTTTATCATTTCACAAATTCTGGTGCTGTATATTTTGGAGTGAGATAAGGAAAAGCATTTAAACAAATTTGAAATGCAAAAATATGAAAACAAAGTTTTACAATAAATTAGTAAAATTTATAAAGGAAATTAATTTCTTAAATACAGTACAGTGGGCCCTCGTTGTTTGTGATTAATTAGGACTGAGAAAAATGTCACAAATTACAAAACCATGAACAAGAAGATCCATTTTCAATGTAAAATGGCTAATTGGTTCCAAAAGCTCAAGGATGGCAGTGTAAAATATCCTTAAAATGCCAAAAGTGTTTTATTTTAATAAAATGATTTGCTGTTACTGTAATATTACATAAACAATGATATTTTATGTAAATAAAACTTTTTACTGTATGTAATATAAAGTAATATTATTACAAACAATTATGTAAAGCAATAATATTTTATAAACAACTAAACAACACACTAAATATAGTAATATAGTACACTGGCATTGAAGAGCATGAAATGACAACCTCACTCTGTGAAAGACACAGTGCGACTGAGCCTGCATCAACCTGCATGGGCAGCATTGCAGATGCCACAAGACAATATCACAAATTTACCAAAACATGGTAGTAAAATGGGTCATCACAAATTTGTGAAATCATGAACAGAGAGCCTCACGAACAATGAGGCCACACTGTATACGTAAAGAATGAGCATCAGCATTGGCTACATTTTGGAATTGGTACATCACTAATTCTTACACTTACCTACCTAACATTTCCCTACAAATGCCAAAGCAATTTTTTTACATTTATAATGATTGCTATAACTGACCTTTATGTTTTTATTCATCTACATATTTTAATAAATTTAATAATTTGCCAGTTTTAATTTTATTTCTTTATGAACTTTACAACACGCATCCCTTCATATTCTAATACCTTCTTACTGTAGAAGAATAACCTATTTTTGCTTGTAAATTCATTTCCTATCTTACCTTTATCATGTTACCAAAATTAATAAAAATAATTTAGCTATTATGGGGCAATGCGCGTAATAATCTTAGGTCTAACTTCATTTTGCGCGATAATAGTGATTACTGCATCTACCACATCTTGAACAAATTACCTTCACAATAAGTTTAGCTGCTGCATTACTCTCCTCGAGTTCATTTAAATGTAACAATTCCATTACAGTTCTCTCAATGTTGTTTTCATCAACTGGCCATTCCCTATAAAAAAAAAACCTAGATATAATGATTTTGTTTTTATGAAGGGAACAGGAAATCCTTCCTACTTAAAACTAGCCTCAACTTTTCTGTGAAAAGTATTGTATCACGGAAGTATCATGTGTAAAAACTAACCTTGCCATAGTTTTAAGATGAGAAGACATTTATCAAACTTTTCAGGATTAGATAAATTTGTAATTTCTAACCAAAGTAAAATATAGGCTCTCCATAAATTATATTTACAAATTCAATTTCAACCAAACTTGTAAATTTATGGGCACTCTGCATAATTATAGTACCTTTTCTCCAAATAATAATCTACTATATACGAGAAAAAATATGCAACATAAAAATACACTATATACAGGATCATTACTTCAACAGCTCTACAAAAATATAGATTTTAAAGTGAAATTGGGCTATAATCTTAGTTGGCTATATTATTAGGCAATTTATTCAAGGTTAAGGACGAGTCAAAGATACGCTCTCAAATGGAGGATCACATGGAGCAAAGAGCTTCACTAGGTTAACTTCAAAAGCCCTTTTCATACCAAATACCTAGTTCGAAGATCTAAATTATTTGGATATCAGAAGTGGGAAAGTAATAAACAAAATAAAACAAGGAAAGCTTTTCAATTAAGACCATTATACCTAATATATTATAGACCATTTGCTTAACCCTTTGAGGCTGGAATTTTTTGTAGGGTTAAGTTATGAATGCACATATTTGAAATGCTACCAATTTGTACCAGTCATCCTGAAAGAGTTAATATGTACTTAAAGGACTATATGAACAAAAACAAGTTTCATGATGTTCATATTTGACCTTACGCAGGTTCATGCAATTTAAGATTTAAATGAAAACTAAAAATGTCTAATATTTTAAATTAGTGACAAACCTCTCCAATTTTAAAGGAAAACATGCTAACTAAGCATGATAAGCAAGTTGTAACCTAACCTAACAAACTAAATTAACCCTAAAAGGGTCATACAACTGCTACACATTGATAAAGTTTCAAATATACGCATTCATAACTTAACCCTACAAACAATTCTGGCATTAAAGGGTTAATATGAATTAACATACATATGGTACAGTCTTAGCCTACCATTCAGTGACATTTCTATCAGGGATGGGTTTAAGTACTGGCAGCAGTACTTGTGGACAAGTACAAGTACTAAAGGAAAATTCAAGTACAAGTACCAGTACAGAGTTTTTGCATAATACTTAAGTCCAAGTCCAATTACATAATGATGTACTTAAGCATAATTATAAGTACATTTTTATAGGTAGTTTAATAAAAATCTTTAAATCAGATCTACATACTCGTAAGTTTATTTCAAATTAAACAATTAAGGAATTAATAATGGTAATGATTAATTTATTGATTAATATTTATCCATAACTGAATACTGGTATCCAAGTTTGAATGAAAATAATAAAACAACTGTTTGCTCAGTGCATTCTGTGCTATCTGTAATAATTCTGAAAATAAAGAAAATATTCTCATTGGTCAGCAGTTACATAATACAGTACCGGTACTCAGAATAAAAGGAAGGAAATAAATGAGCAGTTTGGTTTGCAATAACAATTTATAATAATAGAAATAATTTATCAACAATGAAAAATAATTGCAATAAAATAATTACTTTGTTGACATTAAATAAACATTTAATTTTGTTTACATGCAACATGTACTTGAAAGTACTTGAAAGTACTTGATTTTTCAGGTACTTATGATCTAAGTACAAGTACATTGACTATTTAAATCCCAAGTACCAGTCAGGGCTGTGGAGTCGGAGTCAGGAGTCGGAGTCATGGAGTGGTCAATTTTGAGTGGAGTCGGAGTCAGAAGTGCATAGTTGGATGGAGTCGGAGTCGGTGCAAATCCTTCAACTATAACCATAGCAGCCTAGGCCTAGACTAGACCTAGCTCAATTTTATGAATAAAATAGATTTAACCTAATGTTTTAATAATATAATATATAAATAATATATAATATATAAATATAAATAATATATAAATATAGTTGCTTACAATTAATAAGGATTATAATTAATTAATTAACATAATTAATAATAAGGAAATTTAAAAATTTTGTACTAGCAACCCTAAATCTTTTTCAGATTTTTAGATTTCAATTTGATAAGTAATGATAACAGCGTAATGTCACATCAAAAGTATAAATCTGCTGTTTTTGAATATTTTTCACTCACTGCTGATAGAAAATATTACGTATGTCAGTGCCAAAAGGGCACTGATGATCAGGAAAAAATATGTGATGTCAAAATTAGTGCCTTCTCAGGTGAAGGATCCAATGCTCCAACAAGAGCAGGAAATCTAAAACACCACCTTCAACGGCATCATCCAAAGGATTACAAAATTGTGAATGAAAAGGATGATGAAAGAAAGGCTGATAACAATTCAAGCACAAGTTCTCGTCAAACTAGTCACAAAATATTTTATGAGTGAAAAAGTCACAGTGACTATGACAGCAGACAAATTTAAAGCATGCATAATTGAAATGGTTGTAAAGAATTCTCTCCCTCTAACATTTTTTTCAACCCCGGCCTTTGCTAATCTGAATGGGGAAATGGCAAATATACTTGGCATTTCATTAGAATGTGGCAGCATTCGTAATATGATAATGGAAGAATCGCAAAAGCAGAAGCATGCACTAAAAGAATGTCTTCAAGGACGAATCCTGTTCTTAAAGATGGATTCCTGTACTCGCCATAGAGTAAACTATTTTGCAATTAATATTCGCTTTATCGATGATAAAAAAGTAGTCATCACGCGGACATTAGCAGTAAGAGATACTAAAGCACAGCATACCAATGATTATCTTGAAAAACTACTAATGGATGTATTAAATGATTTTAACATCAGAAAGGACCAGGTATTGTCAATTGTAATGGACAATGCTTCCAACATGGTGAAAACACTTGAAAAATTTAATAAAAAAGAAGTTGTGGAAGATTCAGAAGACAGTGATGATTATGTTGTTGATTATTCTGAAGATAATGAACAAGTAATGGTGGTTGATGATCATGATAGTCACGATACATTAGATTCATTTGTGGATACTGCAGCAAAATATCCAAAATCCATCATATGCGCTGCAGTGTCCACACACTGCAGTTGGCAATACACGATGGCTTGAAAGGACAATATGCAGCTAATCTCATTGGAAGAATACGAAAAGTTGCTGTGGCAGCTAGAATGCCAAAACTAGACTCTATTTTGAAGCGACGAGCTAGCAAAGGAGCAATTTTGGACCAAGCGACTCGTGGGGCAGCACATACATGATTCAACGGATTCTTGAAATAAAACCTTTCCTTAGCGACATGGCCTCCCCAGATGTCATCATGATTGAGGCTCAGTGGGATCAGGTAAAACAACTCGAGGGCTTACTTCGCCATCCTTTTAATGTGACAAAAAAATTGCCATCAGATGATTTGACTCCTGGCTTATTCTATAAGGAGTGGAAGATGCTTATTTTCCGTCTTTCTCAAACTGGTGGCATACTAGCCGATGATATAAGGAATTCGATGATACAGAGAGAAAAGCTTCTGCTAGACAATGATATTCTTTTGGCTGCTATATATGTTGATGCCATGTACAGAGTGACATTAACAGAAGCGCAGCAAATCAGAGCCAAAGCTGCCTTATGTGATGTAGCCATACATATTAAAGGTCTATGAGATCATGGTCATGATGAATCCGAGGCAGTAGTTAGGCAACTTCATGGCAGTCATACGATTTCGTCGTCATCATCAAATTCAGGCTCTGATGAAGAATTAGATTTTGAAAAACATCTGGACAGACAAGAATGATCAAAGCAAAGGCAATTGGAATTGGAACAGGAGGAACACCCCCCCAGAGTGCATTGGATAAATTCAAAATCAATTTCTATAAATCATTGGAGGAGGTGGAAAAGACTGATCGTTCATCAAAGTTGACTGTGAAAGAAGCAATTGCTAAATACCCCAAAATTGCCCAAGATGCTTCTATGACTGTTACGGCCTTGCCACCTACTCAAATTAGTGTAGAACGCTTATTTTCAGCCCTTAAAATCATCCGCTCTGACTTAAGAGCATCACTGAAAGAAGATTTAATGGAAGCGATCCTTTTTTTAAGAACAAATTCAGTTTAGGTTAGTACATTTTGTTACGGTTGTTTATAATAATACAAAAACATCTTATTAATTTGCTAAACCAATAATAATCTTATTTTGTTTAAGCTTCAATCAGTTTGTATTTTGGGATTTATTGTAATTTTTGAATAAAGAGAAAAAAGCCATTAAGGCATAGTTACAGCCACTAAGTAACCTGATGAGTCATGTGGTGGTGACGAAATGCCTTGTTTATGAATCTCCATTGGCCTAATAAAGCTAATCGTAATCAATTTGGCCTTAACATTCCATTGGAGTCAGAGTCAGAGTCGTAATTATACAAGTCAGATTTCTGGAGTTGGAGTCGGAATGTTAAAATTTTTGGAGTCAGAGTCGGCAAATTTTATCACCAACTCCACAGCCCTGGTACCAGTACAAGTACACAAAATTTTGCACTTAAGTCCAAGTACAAGTACTTGTACTTGAACCCAAGCCTGATTTCCATAATCTTCATGCAAAAATTCAGCTCAATCACTAAATATACAGAGATTGCTCACTAACAATTCCCCACCCCGTATGCAGTGCTGTAACTGTCACAGTAAAAGGGTTGACCAAATGATAAGGATGGTAGCTATGTGACTATAGAAAAACTATGGTGTGTGTATATATGCTTACAATATGGTATTGTATGTGATACCTTTATTTCTTAATTAAATACAAATTATTAATTCATTGAATTAATTATCTACAAAATTGCCTCAGGATTGGCAACATAGCCTATTAGGAATGAAAATAATTACCATACATAGAACCCAATATGGAGGCATTGGGTCCACATAAGAAAATGAATTATTTCATATAAAAATTTTGCATTACTGACTCATGAAAATTACTTTGAGAGAAGAGTCAAAGAACTTTGTAAAGTCAACAAACTTTGTAAAATCAGGGAATTCCTAAGAGGAAGATTTATATTTTGCGACACTCAGAGCTGTTTATTGTTGAGCAATGCTTTTAAGCAAGGAAGGTGTACTTAATCTTCCTATAAGTTCTGAGTGAATAACAAGTAATATAAACCTAATAACTCAAAAGGGTAGGCCTATACCTTCAGGAATTTAAATATAGTGATTGCCTATATTAATTAAATCAAATTAAATCAAATCAAATCAAATCAACTCATTGTGTAACTTCATTGTATAGCCACCCTACATCAAAAAAGATCATCACGCCCTACAACCAGAAGCAAAACCCAATGAAATAATAAGGTAAGGTAATTTCTTTCTTTACCATTAGGCAGCACTAAAATACCAAAGGCAAATAAATTTAACCTTAACCAATAAAAACTACTTAATGAGGTCCTTTGAAGACCTCCACATACATAACTCTTTAAAGAAAAAACATAGGGTTTTTGTCATTAACTCTCCACTGAAATCTGCTGGAAATTTCCAATGGATGAGATATAACAGACAACCAACCCATAGCCCTATATAGTTTTTTCAAAGTGACTGTGTAAATTAAATTCCTGACAGTAAATAATGAAAGATTTTCAAAAGTAAACTGAACTATTATATTTGCCAATTTAGTGAAGTAATTACCAGGGTTGTACGAGGCATTGAAACTAATCTAAAATTACTAAGTTTATTTAACAAAAGGGCTATTTCAGCCAAAATAAACACACACTGTATCAGCAATTTAAGAAAAATGCCTACTATGTTAGGGCTTAGAAATTGCCAAAATATCACTGACAATAATCACCACCATTTTCCATGATGATATTTGATGACTGAATAAATCCATCCATATCTGCTGTGTCTAACATAACATGACTGTGTAAGGCATGCAGTTGTAGCAGCTAACTGCAGACAATGCTTGCATGCATGATTTGTTCATGTCATTGCTTCGTAATGGTTTGATACAATCCTTTCCTTACCTTTGAAAGTGTATGAATTATGAAAATACAATCCTTACCTTTGAAAGTGTCAGTGTCATTCTTTTGTCAATCAATACAAACAATTTAATATACTTGCAGCCCTAATCACATCATTCAATCATAGAATATAGTAGCATACAACAATCAGCATTGTTTTTGCTTTGATATTAACAGAAAAACATTATCATGCAGTTTCACAGCTGAATTTGTCAGAAATTATAAAATTTTACATAAAAAAACTTGTTAAAAACTTGTCTATGACAATTATCATTTTCTGAAAAATGGTGGTGACCAATTATCACGATATCAGCAATTATTGCCAAGCCCTATACTATGTACCTGAAACTTTTAGGCCTACAATAATTACTTAAAAATAAAATACTCAAACTAATTCAATGATGAATAAATTAACTAAGTCACAAGTTAGATATCCAATTGTTTCAATTTCTCAGCAACTTTGGGATCTTGTGATGCTTTCAATGAATTAACGGTACTTTCCTGTTAATGGGAATACCCTAAAAAAAGTTTTCCAACTAGTATTTATGTTTATACAAGAATGTGAGTAAATTTTTATAAATGGAAATATCTTATCTTCAATGATGCAAAATTAATGGTGTGATTATAGTATTTGTTTGGTATAAATAAGCATATTAAAATGTTTTGATGATGTTAGGATTGTTGGTACTTACTACTTATGTATTATCAGGACTACCAAACTGTTTGTTATGTATTTTTGCATGTATTATCAGGACTACCAAACTGTTTGTTATGTATTTTTGCTCTCATCATTTTCGTTTAAACTAACGAAAATATCATAACTTAACCTAACCCAGGGGTCCCCAACCTTTTTGTGTCGAAGAGCACATTCAAGACTACCGGTAGTGCGGCAGGCACCATTTACTTTTTCAAGGCAAATTTATAGTTGGACTTAATAATGAACATAATACACAAAAAAAATATTTAATTCCTATGTAAAATAATGAACATAATACACAAAAAAAAAACATTTAATTCCTATGTAAAATAATGAACATAATACATAAAAAAAAAAAAAGGATGGGCTAACTAAGAATCTTAGAAAAATTATCAAAACGATAACTTAATTTATTTATAAAGAAATAATTATTTTTAAATAAATGAGCATCTGTTTCTGTAATTAACTACTAAAATTTAATAAAATGTTAAGTATGTTACATATTTTAAATATTTAGTAACTAAATATTTAAAATATGTAACATACTTAACATTTTATTAAAAATTTAAATAAAAACTTATCAATCGTAGTCAGTCAGTGGCAGGCACACGCAAAAGGGTCGGCAGGCACCATGGTGCTCGCGGGGACAGGGTTGGGGACCCCTGAGTCCTAACCAATCATCAAGGGTGTACAGTTGACCTAACCTGACATTGAATTAACCTAACAGGTTAATATAATGGAAAATGCCTGGTTAGGTCAACTGAATGCCATTAGGTTAATTGAATGCCCAGTTAGGTCAACTGTATGCCTTTGATAATTGGTTAGGTTAAGTTGTGATATTTTTGTTTGTTTAACCCTTAACCGCCTGAATTATTTTTTCAAGAAAAAAATATTTTTATTGACATTGCTAATAATGCTAATGCTAATAATGCAATGCTAATAATTTCAAATCACAGCGAGAAAATCGTTATCTGGCAACTAAAACTGAGTTGGCTGAAAAAAGCCACCTCGGCATAAGTAAAGAAAATTAAATGGTTTTAGATAGGTTTATATGTTAATGTAGGTGTCGGTAAAAGGACACTACAGCTGTTAAGGGTTAAACGAAAATGACGAGAGCAAAAATACTTTTTTAGGGTATTCCCATTAACAGGAAAGTACTGAATTAACTTGCTGCCAATTCTTCTCGAATGACAAACTGATGTCAATACATATTTTGTATGTCGTCATTTATTTCAATGAGTACCATAACTAACCTAACGTAGTCATTTGTTATAACCTTACAATTTTTGTTTGTCTCCTGTTTTAGAATCTGGAGAAATGTCTGAAAATAATGTGTTCGTGTACAAGTTGCAAGGGAGCATCTGGTTGCCTGTTTCCCTGTCATGTATCTACCTAACACAAATAAATTTTCTGGAGTTTATTATTTTACTTACAATGAGTTATTGTTTTTGGTACTTACGTATTAATGGGGGGCCACCACATATTGATGATTGGTTAGGTTAAGTTGTAATATTTTCATTAGTTAAAAACTTCTAATACATCATATTTTTAAAATATTTTTTATAATTTTCTGAAAAAAATTAATTGTTTTAGGCTTATTCGTGATGAAATTTAGGATCTACCAAAAGTGAAGATGCAGTCTCTTTTTGCAAGCCATCACCTAGGGTCATATCTTGCTGAATTTATGTGGCAACAGTTGGTACATGATCACGATCCATTCAATTCCTCTTAATGCTATTAAAATTTTTGGCCTCCAGAAACAAATGTTTCTAATGTGTAACATGTATTAATCATTGTAAATATTTGAAATATAAATCACTGTAAATATTTTTAAAAATATATATTAGAAATTTTCAACTAATAAAAATATTACAACTTAACCTAACCAATCATCAATATATAGTGACCTCCCATTAATACGTAAGTACCTTGTTTTTCTTCACATGGGTTTCACAAACTAACTACACCTGGGTCCCCCCAAATTTTTTTTCTTGCACTAACACCACTGCTCTCACCTCCCTAGGTGAGAAGTCTCATCAGAGCAGGGTTGGTACCAAAAAACCCAGCAAAAACCCAAATCAATTTACTTCTCATAAATTTATTTTTAACTTGGCATTTTTTATAATATGGTTATGCAGTCATATATATTAACAACTATAAACTACAATTAATGTGATAAGGCCAATATAAACTAAAATTTCTAGAAACTATTTATTTGACATGTTTCATTATGAACCTTATATCTAATTTATCTATCTTCGGTTAATATTTGGCTGGACAAGGGCTAATGAGAAATGAGAGGTTGTGTTTCACTAGCACTATTTTTCATCCTCTTTACGATGGCACTAATCATTTTTTGTGCTAGTGCACGGTTATAAAATTCATTTAATATATAATTTTATGTGGAGACTCCGTGTGTATGTGTATGTATATGTATGTGTGTGTGTGTTAGCACTCCGTGTTTGTATGTATGGTAATGTGTTTCGTGGACATATCACTTGTTTTCAGATTGTCATATTGCTGGATTGGGCCAATTAGACACTTTTTGCAATGTGTGCCATAGGAATTTCCTTTGCTTCACGCAGTTTGAGGACAATGGCTAAAGCTAGTGAAGGTTTTGAATGTGATAGTTGAGAGATTGAGTATTACCGTGCCATTTCTAAATATTTTGAAAATAACGAAGTAGCAGTGGATTGTTTTAAACGCCATGGAGTTCTGCCCACTTGTGTGCAATGCCCAAAATATAACAATTCCTGTTCTTATCACGCGGACCAACATATATACTACTGTCACCAACAGGTTAGGTTAGGTTAGTTAATTTAGTTAGGTTAGCTAGTTTTTTATCAGAATTATATTTTGCTGGTGGTTTTCTCTGTTTTGTTGGAATTTGACACACATTTCTTGTGCAAATGAGTAGAAACACCCCATATTTTGGAATGGAAAAAAAATAGTTTCTATTCATTTGCATAAGAAATGGGTATCAGATTCGAACAAAGCAGAGAAAACTATACTAGAAAAATGTAATTTTGATAAAAAATGTAGCCTGTGTCCAGCCAAATATTTACCCTATCTTCTAATTGGCTACCTATATCTAAAAATAAATCATATTTCTTTTCAGCTTTAAAATTTAAATAATTTAAGTGGTACCTAATACTGATCATTGATCAGTATGTTCAGCATCTTTTGACCTTAGGTGGTGGTAGATTCGAACTAATATTTCTGCCTTTTCTTTCCCTAAACTATTTCATATTTTACTCCATACCAAGCCAAATGTTGAAAAAATCTTTCCAGTGATCCAGAAGTGGCTGGACAACTATGAATAGATCTCATAAATTTTATAAATTCTTTATTTTCTAAAATGTTGAAGGGTATGCTAGCTGAAAAAAAGAACCTTGCAACTTGTAAATCTAATTCTTCCTTTTGGTCCACATTCATTCTTACCATAAATGGTGTAATTGATCTTTGCCTTTTATGCTTTATTGGTGTTGAATGACAGAATGTGGATGATGAAGAACCTGCACTGGTGTCACTTATTTCAGGCACATTTTCACTTATAATCTTTGGATCATCTTTGCCAGAAGCCAAAGTTGGAGGAAGTGAAGCAGTTTCAACTGATGCTCCAAATTCAAGTCTTGGCATACCTCTTGCCTCATTTTCAAAACATTCCACTTTTCTTTTACTGCATTTCTCTAGAATCTAGATGATGTTTCACTGTCTCAATTTTTCGAATGATACTTTCTTTGCAATAATTGCATAGTACTCTAGTAGGGTGATCACTTAATAAAGTCACCTCATCCTATTTGCTAGCTTTAGATCTTCCACCTCTATAATTTTTTGAGTTTGGCATCTTAAAAATTTAAATTAGATCTAAACAAAGAAATAAAGAAATAAAGGAAAGATCTAAAATTAAAATGGAGAAAATTCTGTCATCAATCATTATCATCTCTCATATCTGAACTTTCTGTGAAATAAAGATGTCTTTTTGATATATATTGTAGATTAGATAATAAATTAATAAATATATTAGGCACTACATAATTATTGAACCTTTCTAAAAAAAAAAATTTTCAATTTACTTCCTTACTTTTAGGACTTACATCAACTCGAGACTCCAAAAATTTCCTGAGAGCTTTTTGGTAAACAAACTGAAATTTTAAAAAATTACATTTCCCGCGTGACGGCCTGATATCAAAGTTTATTTGTATAACAAGATCCGAAACTCCGCATACTAATACTTTTGTGTTTGTGTGTTTGGCTCTTATGCCATCTAGTGTTTGGAAGGAGAACTAATTCTTCTTCTTCTTCTACAGCATTATTAGTCCCGCACTTGCGCGGGGTCGCTGCTGCGGATCTTCCTTCTCCACCCTTGTCTATCCTGTACCAGCTCGACATCCAGCTCCCGCTCCCTCAGGTCGTCCCGAACACTGTCCATCCATCTTCTCCGAGGTCTTCCTCTTCTTCTCCTACCCGGCGGTTACATATCTAACATCCTGTTTCCTATGTACCCTCCGTCCTTCCTCTTCACGTGTCAGAACCATCGTAGTCTTGCCTCGCGCACTTTTTCAGATATACGTACAACCTTTATTAACTCATTCCTCACTCTATCCCATCTAGTCACTCCACACGACACCTCTAGCTTGTTTTCCAGCGCCTTCGCCATGGGTACTGTCTCCACATTATTGCTGGTCTCACCACACTCTTGTAAGAGTGTGGTGAGCAGCATTCTGCAGCATTATTATTCCCATTTATATGGGGTCGCTGATGCGGATACTTCTCCACTCCTCCCTATCCTGCGCCATCTCCTCCGTCAGGTTTTTATCGCTCATGTCCATCCTGATGCGATCCTTCCACCTCATCCTCGGTCTTCCTCTCTTCCTCCTCCCGGGCACTTCCATAGCTAACACCCTCCTCCCAACGTAGTTCTCGTCTCTTCTCATTACATGCCCATACCATGCCATTCTTCTCTCCTGAGCCTTCTTTGAAATTCCCGTAACTTTCACTACCACCCTGCTCTGTCGTTCCTTATCCTGTCTCTTCTAGCTACACCCCTCGATATTGTCCGCATGTCATCCTCTGGTTTTGGCAATAAATTTTACGGCCGGATGCCCTTCCTGACGCCAACCCTAATAATTTTAATTTTCCATATCTATACTATAAAAAGGGAGTCCCATCCGTTCGTCCAACACGTCCGACGTGCTTCGCATCTGGAAGGAGAACTAATTGAACCGCAAAAAAGTCAACTTAAATTATATTTTAACAAAATCACATAATCACATACAGAATATGTTAATAAATTAGGCATATAGGCTTGCATTTTACTGAAGCCTGGTATGATAATATGGTTCTAAATCACACGAGTATGCCCTTGTGCAAAGCTTAGTTCCAAAGCCTACCTACGAAGTCTTATCATAAAGGTTCATTTCATTGATAAACGTTCACACAAAAACTGACTCACAGCGCCCTCTATCGTGATCAATACAAAATGTAAATCCCATTGAAGAATTTTCTGACTAGTCTTACGTCATGTAGTTCAGCGAGGTAGATGACGATTTGAAATGGCTATTAATTTTACCTTCATTTTTTCCCAAATGAAATGTAAATGTAAATAACGTCCAGATAAAAGGAAATCCGGACAATATAACTTTCCATTGCTTCCCACAAAATAAATCTTTGGGGCGTATTAGTAAGTTGTAGATTTCATTTTGTATAACACCTCATGAATAACATGATAAAACTCAGTTGCAGATTTGTTAGTTTTCACTCCATCCGCTAGGTGGCAAGTATTATAGTGAATTTTAAAAAAGTCTTTATTTCTTCTTTTCGCTTTCTTTTAATTACCCACTCTTTCTACTATTATCACTCATTTCGCTGGGTCTTATATGAACGCGATAGCGGGATAGCATGAGTGTGTGACCACCATTAAGATATGAACAAACGATCATCACTATTTACTGATTTTTATTTATGCCGAAACACTTAACAAAACGGAGAAAAGCTAGTGCTGATCCATCGTTAACATTTGATTGAGGAGAGAGGTACTTAAAATTAAGTTTACAATCACAATCACATATTAGAAACAAAACCAACCTAACTGAGACAAAGCACGCCCCGAGATTGAATTGGGGCATCTTTGAGCCTCAATTTCTCAAAGCATTTCGAGTGTTGCCAAATAATATTTTATATTTCAAACAATTTCATTTTACGTATCTTAATTTCACAAAACATTATTAAATTTCTTATTAATACATGACACTCTTATTAAACATTATTATGTTTCTTATTAAAAAACAATACACTTAATTTCATACAAAACATTATTAAATTTCTTATTAAACATTATATTCTTTATTAAAAACAATACGTAACAGTACCTATTGTTTATTAAGCGGAATAACTCGATAGACAACGGTAAATAGCGTCAGTTTCATATCTTGTAATACTGTATATTTTGACGATACTCGTTGCCCGTTGGTTGGTTTTCCGTCTAACATCCTTCATCCAACCACAGATTAAGTACTTAATATATTAATTTAACCTATTAATTATGATCCACCTAAGGGCACTGAGACGGGTGGTATAACCATCATCCGGACAAAATAAGTCCACTATAAAAGGGGAACTAAGGTGAGCTAAATACATTACGTACAGTAGGCTTGTTATTGCACCCCCTCCTCATTTCTCAGACTGGCTTAAGACAGTTCATGGCTGAGATATTCAGGGTTCGTTTATTTTATTATTTTACAGTATTTTACTTTTATTTGTATATTTTCTTCTCTTTAGTTTGTATGTTACTTGTTTATTATATTTTATTTATTTATTTTACTAAATAATGTATTTTAAATACTCGGCAGTTATAATATCGCAGAGGTCTTTCGGCTTCAGCAACGAAATGATGCCTTTTCTATTTAATAAATGAATAAGGAAGAAATCCTTCAAAAGGCGTACGGTTTATGCATTGTCTACATCAGGAAAGTTCCACACACCACTAAAAAAACACTGATTAGTGGCTGTAAATAAAATTGGTAAACATAAGCAGCTAGGCCGCTTCTATTCCTCGGCATACTCCCCGTTCACATCATTGCACATTTGGTATCTGGAAGGGAGAGAGTAGATTCACCTCTTGGTAGAAGCCTGTATCTTGTTGACGAAGCCACTGGGTTGCAGCATTCTTCAGGTCTTCATTTCCAGAAAAATGCTCTTCTCGAAAATCGATCTAAATAAATACAAATCCGAGGGTACAAGTTATGGACTATAAGGTGTGTCGGAGATTGCAGCCCACTGAAAGTGGGTGATGAGCTGTAGAACCTTGATTGTCGTGTGCAGCGAGCATTGTCATACAACATGCACACATCAGTTTCCCTCATTTTGAGTCGCTTGCTTCTCAGTTCTTTCTTGCGTTTGTTTAGTGTCTGGCAGCGCCGGCTCTTCCATTACGTAGATCACGGAGTGTGCGTGGGCCCCGCGAGGCAGGAGAGCCCCAGCGAGCGGTATAAAAAATTAATTAATGAATGATTGACAGAAATAAAAAAAAGAGGGCCAAATTTATATTTTTTTTAAACTCTTCCAGCGCCATTCATTTTATTTCCATATAAAATCTAGCAATTTTTTTTTGTTGTTAAAATCATAAAAATTAAAATATAAACAAACGCCAAATGTGTGCCATCAAATTTGCCATCTCAGTAAGGGCAATCGGGAGGTAGGCCGGAAGCTGTCCAATTGCTGATGAATTTGCAATAAAAAAAAAGCCAGGAGAGAAAGGTTTTGAATGTATGTGATATATATCTATCTAAATAAACTTATTCGATTTTTGTATATTTAATTGTTTATAAACCATTTTATTGGTTTATAAACCATTATATATATATATATATATATATATATATATATATATATATATATATATATATATATATATATATATTAGGGGCTCCAAAGATATTTGCGCATAGGGCCCCCAAAGGTTGGAGCCGGCACTGGTGTCTGTTTGTTAGAAAATCTAGAAGAGGAAGAGCCATTGTTGTCCCAAGGCGATATGATGACTAAGCTGATTGATGCAGCATTGCTTGTATATATTAAGTTAAGATGTATATATATATCCAACTCATAATTGTAAGGTTAGTGAAAAATTAACTTAATTTAGAGCTAGCATTTTTGGGTTCTTGTGGCATCATTGTTTGGGCACTCTTGTGGCCAGGGCCGTTTCCTGGCATAAGCAGACTAAGCGGCCGCTTAGGGCCCCGCTGCTACTAGGGGGCCTTAAAGAGGCTGGAAGTCAAATTTTTCAATGTGGTGGTGGATTGTGCCATCGGGTCAATAAATGAGAGATTCAAAACATTAGATGATGTGAGGGACATATCTGGGGTTCTCCTAAACTTCACCACAATGAACAAGGAAGACTTGTCCTGCAAGCGTGAAAAGCTCTCTAAGATACTGAGCTCTGGAGCTGACTCTGACATTGACGGAAGAGAACTGGCCCTCGAAATTAAGAACTTGCCGACTTTACCTTCACACAACATGACTGCATTGGAGCTTCTCTCTTTCATTCATCAGAAGCAACTGGAGGAACTATACCCCAATCTCTGGGTTGCACTAAGAATTGCTTGCACTCTACCTGTGACAGTAGCGTCAGCCGAGAGGAGCTTCTCTAAGATGAAACTAATCAAGAACTACCTCAGATCATCAATGGGGCAGGATCGCCTCAGTGGCCTTGGCATCATAAGCATCAGCCAGGACGTTGGCAGGGAGATTTCATATGATGATGTTATTGATGATTTCGTCCAGAAAAAATCTAGGAGGCAAAAATTTTGAAGATACAAACTGTTCTGTATATCGTAGAGTTAGTAATTGCTTGGTAGTTAATAATTGCATTATTTTTTTATACATAGTTCTGTGTCATTTATTCTAAATAATGTCTAAGCTAATTTTCAGGAATTTCATGAAGAGTATTTTTTTCTGTTTGTCTTCTGAAAGTACATATTTGTTGTTTTGGACATAAATGTTTCATTAAAATTGTTTCATAATTGTTTTTTATTAACACAGCCATTTTTGTATGTGTGTGCTGAAGTGATGTAGTAAGGCGTGAGTTGGGGGATGGAGGGGGTGGGGCCTCAAATGGGTATACTGCTTAGGGCCCCCTAATGGCTAGAAACGGCCCTGCTTGTGGCATCATTTTTTTGGGGCACTGCGCGTCCTTCCTACTCGTTTGTTGAATGCGACACTTACAGGGCGTGGTCTTAAAGAGAGCTCTCTTGCAATTCAGTTTGGTTGTTTAGATACAAGATTGTTGCATCGTGCAATGGTGCAGGTTGTGTTGTTGTTGCAAGGTTTAGAAAGAAGACCATAAATAGTGCCTCTTTTGTTTTTTATCTTAATTTTATGCAACTGAGGCCTAAGGTAGGCTCACATCGAGTCAGCAACCCTGAGGTAGGACCTAATAGGACCTCCAAGTCCGAAAGTTTTTAGTCTAGCTTAACTTGGGCTGGAGGTTGAACTGGCCCCTCAGAGCTTGGCCGTTCACGACTCAGCTGGGATTCTGAACCCAATAAAATAAAAAATAACATGGTCCTTCGAAACGGATTCTAGCCCAAGACTGAGTCAGTGACTATTTTCCGGCAAAATTCTGATTGTGCAAATTGTAGGCCAAGTTAGGCCTGGTCGGGTTGAGCATAATTCAGTTAAGGTCCCAGGGTAGAAAGTTTGGACGCCCAATTGCGAAACTTGGCCGCTCATCTGTCGTTGTTTTGGGCCTACATTTTTACCGGTTTGATTAATTTTGGTTTATTATTCGTAAGCGAAGGTTACAGACTTCAGTGCGCCAGTTACTTGAGTGGAAAATTTGGTATTCCATACTGGTGGTTGGTCAGTACCCCAACCAAGCAATTCATTTTATTTAAAAAAAGCAAAATTTGAGTTTGATCAGTTTGGTTAAGTATTTTTGCCAATTCAGCTTATTTGGCATTGAGCCCAATTGTTGTTTGCATTGAAGATGAGTGCAGCTGAATTGAACAAGTTTAAAAAAAGAAGAAGCGCCTACAAAGGTCTAATTACTATAGATTCTGCCATAGAGCAAGAGGATTTAAGCTTAGTGACTGCGCAGCTTTCCATATTAGAAACTGAAAAGGTTGCTCTAAGCGAAGTAAATGTTAAAATTGAGGCTCTTATAGAAGAGGATGAAATAGAAAATAACATAATTTACTTTGAAGAGATTATTGATGATATAATTAAAGTATGCCACAGAGCAAAAGAGTTTAGCAGCTCAGTACACTTAGAGACCAGGTCTAATAATGAAACACAACCCTCAACAAATGGTGATTGTGAAATTAAGGTTAACAGATCTGCAGTTCAATTACCGAGGCTTGTACTCAAAACATTTTCTGGGAGTATTCAGGAATGGCAAGGATGGGCAGACAGTTTTCAATCAGCAGTTCATTCTAGTTATGTGTTAAATGCAGTGAAGAAGTTTAATTATTTGCAGTCCCTCTTGGGAGGGGAGGCAGCAAAGACAATAGCAGGATTAGCATTAACAGAGGCTAATTATAATGCGGCTTGGGATATATTAAAGAAACGGTTTGGTAAGCCAGAGATCTTAATTAAAAGCCACCTCCGCGAACTTTTAGCTATACCTCCTGTTAATAATCCCAATAGTGTCAAGGAGGTACGGCAGTTATATGATGAATTTGAAGTTAGAACTAGATCCCTGGACAACTTGGCTGTAGGAATAGAAAGGTATGGTAGGTATAATGTTGGTCACTATACTGGAGTCTAAATTGCCTAGCTCAGTTTTGCTTGAATTAAGTAGGGGACACTCTACAGAACATGTGTACATCCCCCTTCAGCAGATGTTAAGTCTTTTAAGCACAGAATTAGCAAGACGAGAGGGAAATGAGTTTGCACAGTGGGATGATAAACAAGGGGACAAAGGCAGGCACAGCACCAAAGTTTCTACAAAAAGGAATAGCCCAGGTACAGTGTCAGCTCTACATGCATCCTCTGAGAATAAATTAAAGGGAATCAAGGAATGCATATTTTGCGAAGGCAACCACAAGTCATATAAATGTGAGGTGGCTGAGGCTTTACCTGTTGAGGAGAGAAACGACAGGGTAACTAAGTCCACAGCATGTTTTAAATGTTTTTGAAAGGTCACAGAGCAAGGTTTGTAAGTTTAAAATTTTGTGCAAAAAATGCCATGGCCGGCATCA
>JAJOZX010014821.1:0-62593 GCA_023014485.1 Bathynomus jamesi | reverse complement strand
TCTAATATGGCAAGCTCGCAGTCACTAAGCGTAAATCCTCTTGCTCTATGCAGAAATCTATAGTGGCAATGACCTTTGTAATTAGACCTTTGTAGGCACTTCTCCTTTTTATAAATTTGTCAATTCAGATGCACTCATCTTCAATGTAAACAACCCTTGGGGTCAATACCAAATGAGCTGAATGGCAGAAATACTTAACCAAACTGATCAAACGCAAAATTGTACTTTCAAATATAAACTGATTGCTGGGTGGGGTACTAACCAAACACCAGTATGGAATACAATATAAAATTTTCCACCCCAGGACCTAATTCAATAATGACCCAAAATTAACCAAACCGGAAAAAATGTAGGCCAAAAACGACAGACGACTGGCCAAGTTTCGCAATTGGGTGACCAAACTTTACCCTGGGACCTTAATTCAATAATAACCCAAAATTAACCAAACCGGAAAAAAAGTAGGCCAAAAACGACAGACGACTGGCCAAGTTTCGCAATTGGGCGACCAAACTTTCAATAATAACCCAAAATTAACCAAACCGGAAAAAATGTAGGCCCCAAAAACGACAGACGACTGGCCAAGTTTCGCAATTGGGCGACTAAACTTTACCCTGGGACCTTAATTCAATAATAACCCAAAATTAACCAAACCGGAAAAAATGTAGGCCAAAAACGACAGACGACTGGCCAAGTTTCGCAATTGGGCGACCAAACTTTTTACCCTGGGACCTTAACTCAATAATACTCAACCCGTCTAGGCCTAACTTGGGATACAATTTGCACAATCAGAACTTTGCCGAAAAATAGTCACTGACTCAGTCTTGGGGTAGAAATCCGGTTCTGAAGGACCATGTTATTTTATTTATTTGTCGGGTTCGAAATCCCAGCTGAGCCGTGAACGGCCAAATTCTAAAGGGCAAGTTCTACCTAAAACCCAAGTTAAGCTAAATTAAAACTTACGGATTTGAGATCCTATTAGGTCCTACCTCAGGGTAACCTCAGGGTTGCTGACTCGATGCGGGCCTACCTTAGACCTTAATTACATGAACTTAAAGTAAACAAAAGGGTACTATTTGTGGTCTTCTTTCTGAACCTTGCAACAACAACGCAACCTGGACTATTGCACGATGCAACAATCATGTATCTAAACAACCAAACTGAATTGCAAGAGAGCTCTCTATCAGACCACACCTTTACGTACGACCTTCCACAAACGAGTAGAAAAGACGCGCAGCGTCCCAAAATGATGCCAACAGTGTGACCAAACAATGATGCCACAAGAGCTCAAAAATGCTAGCTGTAAATTAAGTTAATTTTTCACTAACCTTACAATTATGAGATGGATATATATACACCTTAACTTAATATATATACAAGCAATGCTGCATCAATCAGCTTAGTCATCGTATCGCCTTGGGACAACAATGGTTCTTCCTCTTCTAGATTTTCTAACACAGGCCACACAAAACAAACTTCATAAGATCAAACCGCAAGTAGGATACTGGGCCTCATCCTTCCACCGGTCCCGACATACTGTAAAGAAGTGATTACACTAGGCAACAAAGATTTTGTTACAGAAGACCAAATAGGTGCTCCTAGCTAATTTCGGTATGCTGATTTCAAATCTATAATTAGATTTTTTCTATCACGTCTAGATTTTGTGTAAAATGCAAATCACTTTTAGTATAATTTTCTACCACGTCCAGATTTTGGTTTTAATCGGCTTAATGCCAGTAATATGAAACTTGCTTTTCAAGGTTAAAGCAATTTTTTTTGCCAACTATATACAAATTCGAACAATTTTGATAAATAAAATTTATCCCGAGTTGGCAACACTGAGTCAAGAGCATAGTAACGGGCAACGGCCAACGGTCAGTCGCTACGTGACAGTCAAGCAGAACGGTTGTTGAAGCTCTCTGCTTATGAGCAAGTGACAGGTTGTGGTGACTTGTGTGTTTTATAGCATTGTTTTTTGTACTACGGTGTGTATTTCTTTTTATTTTGCACATCGTAATAATTACTTTCTACGTTTTTTCAGATATTGTATGGTAATTCAAAATGGCATCAAATAGACGTGCTTGTGTAAATCACCCAGACAACTTCTGCTTTGTCTGTGGACAATATACACCTAAGCCACAACGTAGAAACATAACAACAAAGATTAAACTTGCCTACAAGTGTTATTTGACTGTAAGTTAGGAGACCAACAGAGGGACTGGGCACCACATATTTGCTGTGCACAGTGCAATGCAATGTTAATAGCTTGGATGAATGGTAAAAGAAAAGCTATGCCGTTCTCAGTCCCCATGGTTTGGCGTGAGCCGAAAAATCACTTCAATGATTGTTATTTTTGTTTGACAAAGATTGCTGGTTTCACAAAGAAAAACAAGTCAAAGATCACGTACCCAAACTGCGAATCAGCAATGAAACCAGTACCACATGATGAACAAATCCACCACCAGTTCCACCAGCAACGATAACAGACAGCAGTTCATCTGAAGATTCTGCTAGTGATATAGAAACAGGGAAAGATGGCATATATGTTCCAGATGCAAATATTTCCCCACATTTGTTAAGTCAAGCAGCGGAGTTAAATGACTTAGTGCGCGATTTGGAATTACCAAAAGAAAAGGCAGAGTTGCTTGGTTCAAGACTTCAAGAATTTAATCTTCTCCAACCAAACACCAAAGTTTCCCATTTCCGCCATCGCCATTTGCAGTTTTCATCATTTTACTTACAGGAAGAAAACGTTTGTTTCTGCCACGATATTAGTGGTCTGATGCAAGGGATTGGCTGTCGTTATGATCCAAAGAACGGAGACTGTTCATTGACTCTAGTAAAGCTAGCCTTAAAGCTGTATTACTGCACAACGGCAATGAAAAACCTTCAATACCTGTAGCACATGCCACTGGCCTTAATGAGACTTATGAATCGATGAAACTGCTGCTAAGACTCATCAATATAAGGACCACACATGGAATATTTGTGGCGACCTTAAAGTTGTATCATTACTTCTTGAGTTACAGTTGGGCTACACAAAGCATATGTGCTTTTTGTGTCTATGGAACAGCAGAGATGACAAGAACCACTACAAAAAACATGATTGGCCATCTAGAACTGAACATGTTGTTGGTAAATACAATGTGAAACACCCAGCACTTATTGACCCTCAGAAAGTACATCTTCCACCACTTCACATTAAACTTGGCCTTATGAAAAATTTCGTGAAGGGTATGGATCATCAAGGTAGTGGTTTCCAATATTTAAAGGATAAATTCAAAGGAATATTGACAGATGCTAAGCTAGAAGCTGGAGTTTTCACTGGACCACAGATCCGCAGTGTCATCCACGACTCATCGTTTCCATCTAACCTAAATGAGAATGAACTAGGAGCATGGACATCTTTCGTTGAAGTTGTCAAAAATTTTCTTGGAAACCACAAAGCTGAAAACCACCGTAAACTCGTAGAAAACATGCTTAAATCTTATGAAATAATGGGATGCAGAATGTCTTTGAAAATTCATTTTTACATTCTCATCTTGACTTCTTCCCGGCCAACCTTGGGGCTGTAAGTGACGAGCATGGTGAGCGCTTCCACCAACAGATCTCAGTTATGGAAAACAGATACCAAGGTAATTTCAACCCAAATATGATGGGAGATTATTGTTGGTTCCTGCAGAAGGAGAGCTCGTCATCCTACAAGCGACAAAGGAAGAGGACACACCAAAGTTTCACTTAAGAACAGGAATTTGCCTTTCAGTAGTAACAACAAATACTAACGCGCTTTGGGTGGATGGTTGGGCGCAGGGGTGGTAACTCCGCCAGCGGAATTCCGCTGTCTGTCTTAAGCCAGAATAAAGGAGGAAAGACATCCCTGTTCACTAATTATTTAAGTATGCTTAACATAAAACGTGGCACGGAAAAGTAGCTTAGACGGCTTTCGTAATAGAAGCGTGTGAGAAAAAAAATGAAAAATAGGGGTTTTCGGTTACACAAAATCTGGACGTGATAGAGAAATTTTGATATCAGATCTGAAATCAGCATCACCGCTTTAGTAGGAATCAGTAGTTCACGTGTCTGTAACAAAAAAAAGTTGAAATTTGTTGCCTAGTGTTATAGCCCGTCTCCGCATAGGACACACGCATTACTCATGGTCACCTAATGGCTAAATCGCCAGCCCTGCTCTACCCTACCTGTCATACTCCCATCACTGTCGTACATCTCCTGGTCGAATGTCCAAACTTGTCCGCTCTTCGTTGTAGATGTTTCCCTCACTTGGCCGAAATTCCCATACCCGAGCGTCTACAATTCATGCTCGCTGAGGGCCCCCATTTTTGGAGGAAGCGATTTCCCGTTTCCTCACTTATTCCCACCTGTTTCAACGGGTTTGAGACCAGGCCCCCCATACCCACTCCCCAGTAACTGAACACTACATCCCCCCACTGGTATATCATCCCCAACTCTGTAACACCACTCACCCACTGCCTCCTCGCTGAGATATGTACCACACTAGGTACGAATCGGCGGTAAAAAAAGAAGGGGGAAAAAAAAAAAAACACGATTACCGTTCCCAGAATATCTCTGGAAAAGAGATTGTACCTAATAGTGTCTCTATTACTTAGCATCCCCTTCACAGACCACAGCGGAGTAGGCGTCGTACTTAGTTGAAGAACGGATATACGTATTTGCAACTGAAACCAAATCGTAGGATCGTCACTGATTCGGAGATTCAGTGGTACCTCTAACCGTTTTATTGGTGTTCACGCTAGATTTGTCGTAAAATTCCTGTTCTAAATACGTTCCTCGGAATTCCGTTCACTATTAATACGAACGAATTTGGAACCTTAATTCGGAGTTCTTGGTGGTTTTTAAGGCTTTGAACGTTTCATTTTCGACTAAAAGGTATGCGAAACAAATTCTAGTTGCGAGGAGCATATTAGTAAAAAGTAATATCTTCATCAGTATGGAATTACTCGAAACAAAAAATGTTTATTTTTATCGACCCGATAAACCCGATAAATAATTTATCGAGGTAACACCACGTACGACGATTACTTCGACGATGTACAACTTAAATACAAATTTAGGATAGGTTAGATGAAGCCACGAGTATATTCAGATCTGTCGGGTGTTGGGGGCGGGGTGAAGTAGCAACGTCAAAATATTTTCCAATAGTCGGGGATTGCATTGAAGTGGATCAGTGTTAGAAAATCTAGAAGAGGAAGAACCATTGTTGTCCCAAGGCGATATGATGACTAAGCTGATTGATGCAGCATTGCTTGTATATATTACGTTAAGGTGTATATATATATCCATCTCATAATTGTAAGGTTAGTGAAAAATTCACTTATTTAGAGCTAGCATTTTTGGGCTCTTGTGGCATCATTGTTTGGGCACTCTTGTGGCATCATTTTGGGGCGCTGCGCGTCTTTTCTACTCGTTTGTGGAATGCCGTACTTACAGGGTGTGGTCTTATAAAGAGCTCTCTTGCAATTCAGTTTGGTTGTTTAGATACAAGATTGTTGCATCGTGCAATAGTGCAGGTTTTGTTGTTGTTGCAAGTTGAGAAAGAAGGCCATAAATAGTGCCCCTTTTGTTTTTATCTTAAATTCATGCAACTGAGGCCTAAGGTAGGCCCACATCGAGTCAGCAACCCTGAGGTAGGACCTAATAGGACCTCAAGTCCGTAAGTTTTTAATTTTAGCTTAACTTGGGCTGTAGGTTGAACTGGCCCTTTAGAACTTGGCCGTTCACCGCTCAGCTGGGATTTTGAACCTAAATAAATAAAAAATAACATGGTCCTTCAGAACCGGATTCTAGCCCAAGACTGAGTCAGTGACTATTTTTGGGCAAAGTTCTGATTGCAAATTGTAGCCCAAGTTAAGCCTAGACGGGTTGAGCATTATTGAGTTAAGGTCCCAGGGTAGAAAGTTTGGTCGCCCAATTGCGAACTTGGCCACTCGTCTGTCGTTGTTTTGGCCTACATTTTTACCGGTTTGGTTAATTTTGGTTTATTATTGAATTAAGGTCCCAGGGTAGAAAGTTTGGTCGCCCAATTGCGAAACTTGGCCACTTATCTGTCGTTGTTTTTGGCCTACATTTTTACTGGTTTGGTTAATTTTGGTTTACTATTCGTAGGCGAAGGTTGCAGACTTCGGTGCGCCAGTTACTTGGTTGGAAAATTTGGTATTCATACTGGTGGTTGGTTAGTACCCCACCCAGCAATTCAGTTTATTTGAAAAAGGCAAAATTTGCGTTTGATCAGTTTGGTTAAGTATTTCTGCCAATTCAGCTCATTTGGCATTGAGCCCAATTGTTGTTTGCATTGAAGATGAGTGCATCTGAATTGAACAAGTTTAAAAAAAGGAGAAGCGCCTACAAAGGTCTAATTACAAAGGTCATTGCCACTATAGATTCCGACATAGAGCAAGAGGATTTAAGCTTAGTGACTGCGCAGCTTTCCATATTAGAAACTAAAAAGGTTGCTCTAAGTGAAGTAAATGTTAATATTGAGGCTCTTATAGAAGAGGATGAAATAGAAAATAACATAATTTACTTTGAAGAGATTATTGATGATATAATTAAAGTAGGCCACCGAGCAAAAGAGTTTAGCAGCTCAGTACAGTTAGAGACCAGGTCTAATAATGAAACACAACACTAAACAATGGTGTTTGTGAAGTTAAGGCTAACAGATCTGCAGTTCAATTACCGAGGCTTGTACTCAAAACATTTTCTGGGAGTATTCAGGAATGGCAAGGATGGGCAGACATTTTTCAATCAGCAGTTCATTCTAGTCAAGTGTTAAGTGCGGTGGAGAAGTTTAATTATTTGCAGTCCCTCTTGGAAGGGGAGGCAGCAAAGACAATAGCAGGATTAGCATTAACAGAGGCTAATTATAATGTGGCTTGGGATATATTAAAGAAACGGTTTGGTAAGCCAGAGATCTTAATTAAAAGCCACCTCCGTGAACTTTTAGCTATACCTCCTGTTAATAACACTGCCCAACAAAAAAAATATTTTTGCTGGTGATTTAATTCTAAGACCTGTTTCTGGATAATATTGATGTGCTGATTTCAAACATCACCTTAGATTTTGTCCATCACATCAGGTTTTCGTGCAATGTGCAATACAATATGCCTATTTTGGGTGATCCATGAAGGGCACTTATCAAAATTGATGATTTTTGAGACCTGTTAACAGCTGTTTTGCTGTTAAAATTTTATCTGTGGAATACGCAAATCTGTGCATTAAATCTAAAGGTCATGTACAACATATTAAAATCTTTGGTATCTGTGATTTCCCCAGGTGTGAGCGTGACGTCATGATCATGGATTCATTTTTTGCTTATTTAAACACTTTTAATCACTTTATGTGTCAATATTACCATTGTATATTAAAGTTCACCCTCTGCACAATTGTTTACTTTTCCATGCTGATTCTGAGTATGTAAAAACTTATTTTTTGAAAAGAAAAAAAATTGGGCATAACCCTGCCAAAATGCGATATCTCCGTATTTGATTGCTCGAAAACCTGACGTGTTAGGCAAAAACTAAGGTGATTTTTTAAATCAGCACACCAAAGTTACCTAAAAACAGGTGTTGGAATTAAATCAGCAAAATTGGTATTGGGCAGTGTAATCCTAATAGGTGTCAAGGAGTTACGGCAGTTATATGATGAATTTGAAGTTAGAACTAGGTCTCTGGACAACTTGGTGTAGGAATGGAAAGGTATGGTATAATGTTGGTTACTATACTGGAGTCTAAATTGCCTAGCTCAATTTTGCTTGAATTAAGTAGGGGACACTCTACAGAACATGTGTACATCCCCCTTCAGCAGATGTTAAGTCTTTTAGGCACAGAATTAGCAAGACGAGAGGGAATTGAGTTTGCACAGTGGGATGTTAAACAAGGGGACAAAGGCAGGCACAGCACCAAAGTTTCTACAAAAAGGAATAGCCCAGGTACAGTGTCAGCTCTACATGCATCCTCTGAGAATAAATTAAAGGGAATCAAGGAATGCATATTTTGCGAAGGCAACCACAAGTCATATAAATGTGAGGTGGCTGAGGCTTTACCCTTGAGGAGAGAAAGGACAGGGTAACTAAGTCCACAGCATGTTTAAATGTTTTTTGAAAGGTCATAGAGCAAGGTTTTGTAAGTTTAAAATTTTGTGCAAAAATGTCATGGCAGGCATCAGCCATTATTGTGTGAAAACATTCCTAGTAGGCCTACCCCAAAGTAAAGACATCAGTGGCACATGCCACTGCTATGCAAGGGAGTAAAAGTAAAGGGGGATTATTGCAAACAACTGCAGCCTTATTAATTGGGAATGATGGAGAAGCTACTGTAAGAGTGTTGTTTTGATAGTGGTAGCCAGTGTAGCTTTATTAAGACCAGAATTTCCAGAAAATTGAAGTTTAAAGAACTTAAGAGGGAAAATTTAAGAATTTCTGGGTTTGGGGGTTTCGTTCAAAACCGAACAAAATTTAAGAAGGTAGAAGTTCTGGTTAAGGGGTTGTTACCGCAAAGTCCCACTATCAAGGTCCAAGCTGTAGAGATTGAGGAACTTTGTGCTCCAGTCACTACTTGTTTAGATATGGCATGTGTCCAAGAATTGCAAGTTAAAGGAATTAATTTGGGCCATAATAAGTTTGAAGGAACAGAAGATATTAGTCTTTTGATTGGAGCTGACTATTATTGGGATTTCATCACTGGTAATATTGTCCGCACATCTCTCGAGGGCCGGTGGCTATTGAAAGTAAGCTAGGCTGGATGCTACATGGTAGCTATTGCAATGAAATGGAAGTTAAGGCTCTTTTGTTAAGATTGAGGAGAACAGCCATGGTTTGGAAAGGCATTTGAAGCGTTTTGGGAACTTGAATCCATTGGCATAAAGGACAAACAGGCAAGTACAGTGAACAATGATGTTTTAGAGCAATTTGAAAGAGGGATTGGGTTTAGAGATGGTTGCTATGAAGTTGGCCTCCCTTGGAAGGATTCTTGAAAACCCGGTTCAAACCTTCAGCTAGCTAATCGGAGGTTGGAGACTTCATTGTACAGGCTAAGAAAAAATGAGGAGTTGTTAATTGAATACAATGAGGCCATCCTAAGCTATGTAAGGGAGGGCTATGCTGAAAGGGTGCAAGGTGAGCTGGTGAGCCAGGAGGCACATTATCTGCCACACCATGCAGTGGTACGGCGAGACAAAACTACCACCAAACTGAGGGTAGTTTTTGATGGCTCAGCCAAGGACAAAGGTGGTGTGTCCTTGAATGACTGTTTGGATGCTGGGCCAAATTTAAATGCAGATTTATTTTCCTTGTTACTGAGATTCAGGTTTGGTAGAGTAGCATTGACTGCAGATGTGAAGCAAGCCTTTTTGCGGATAAAGTTAAAACCAGAGGACAGAGATGCAGTAAGGTATCTGTGGGTGGATACGAAAGACTTGTTGGAAAATGAACCTAAGGTTCAAGCATATAGAATGAAGTCAGTGTTGTTTGGCCTCAGCTCTAGTCCATTTCTGTTGGCAGCTACTATGCAGTACCATTTTAAGAAATATTCTGAAGTCTATCCTAACACTATTGAACACATAAGGAAAATTTTTATGTTGATGATTTGCTGTGTTCCGTGGATAATACAGAAATGGCTAAACAGATATTCATGGACGCTAGAGCTATAATGAGGGAGGCTGGCATGGAGCTTAGAAAATGGCAGACCAATCATTCTCAATTACAAGAGTTTATGAGTCAGTCCTGTGTAGTACCTGATGCAGCAGAAAGTATTGAGGATTCTGGTATTAAGGAGTTGTGGGCAATAGACGCAAAGGTGCTAGGCATTGTTTGGCAGCAAGGAGATGATTTGTTTACCTTCAATGGGAAATCTTTAGTAGAGCTGGCTGAGAATGAGACAAGGTGGACAAAACGTACAGCTCCTAGTTTGGCTTCAAAGGTCTTTGATCCTCTTGGATTCCTGGCTCCATTTGTGATAAAGTCAAAAATTTGGTTTCAGAGCCTCTGGGAAATTGGACTTGGTTGGGACCAAGAGTTACCTGATCATATGGTGGTAAGGTGGAAATATTGGTTCAAAGAATTGGCACATCTTGGAGACATTGAAATCCCAAGATGGTACTTTGGAGAGTTGAACAATAGTCCAGACAATTTGGAGCTGCACATCTTTTGTGATGCAAGTGAGGAAGCCTATGCAACTTGTATTTATATAAGAGGCGCATTGCAAGAGGAAGTAAGTTGCAGGTTGGTTGCTGCAAAGAGCAGAGTAGCACCTTTGAAAAGGCTTTTTGTTCCAAGGTTGGAATTGATGGGTGCAGTTATTGCTAGTCCGCTTGCAATTATAGTGCAAAAGTCTTTGGCCCTCTCTGAAATTCCAAGCTATTATTGGACAGACTCTACTATAGTTTGGCACTGGTTAAGAAGCCAGGCAAGGAAATGGAAACCATTTGTTGCCAATAGGTTGGAGGAAATTCAGCGCACACAGATCCAAGCAATGGAAGCATTGTCCAGGCACCCTAAACCCCGCTGATTTACCAACACGAGGAATTTCAGTGAAAGATCTTGCCAGTCAAGTTTGTGGTGGAATGGGCCAGAGTGGCTAAACTTGGAAGTGAAAACTGGCCTTCTAATCAGCCTATTGTAGGAGAATGCCAGGCTGAAGAAGCATGGGTGAGTGAGGTGAGAAAATGCACTGTGAACAGTTGTCAAGTTATGCAACAGGACCCCATATTGAGGCTTGAGGACATTAGCAGTCTGAAAAGGTTGTTAAGACTCAGCCTCCAGAGCTGGGCACTTGCGTTTTTTTTGCGTTTTTTTTGCGGTACTGCGGTACTGCGGTACTACTACCGCACTACCAAACCGGTACCGCATAACGCAGTACCGCAAAGGATCGCTGAAAGTACAGCAGTACCGCTACCGCATTCAAATTTCCCGCGGTACTTTCCGCGGTACCGACAAACACGGTAGTACCGCAGTACCGCAGTACCGCAAAAAAAACCGCAAGTGCCCAGCTCTGGGTCACCGTCACCGTCACTCACTTAAGAGTGACAGCATGGGTATATAAATTTACCAACAATATTAAGGGAGAAACAAGAAGGGAAGGAATTCTGAACAGTAAGGAGATTCAGCAAGCCAGGAAATACTGGGTGGTATATGTGCAGAAGGAAAAATTTGGTGAAGAGAGGGAATTGCTCACCAGCCGTCCATTACAGGTTCTACCAACACATTCTGCTCTCAAGGGTTTGGATGTGTTTTTGGATCAGGATTTATTGAGAGTAGGAGGCAGACTACAGTTTTCTGGGCTTCCAGAGGAGAAAAGACATCCAATTTTGCTACCTTCTGGGGGGCACTTTGTGGACCTTTTGATCCTGGATACTCATCATAAGCTGTTACATGCTGGAGTTAGAGAAGTGATAATAGAGATCAGACAACAGTTTTGGATTCCCAAAATTAGACAAGTAGTGTTAATTTATTTATTTGTTGGGTTCAAAATCCCAGCTGAGCCGTGAACGGCCAAATTCTAAAGGGCCAGTGCTACCTACAGCCCAAGTTAAGCTAAAATTAAAACTTACGGATTTGAGATCCTATTAGGTCCTACCTCAGGGTTGCTGACTCGATGCGGGCCTACCTTAGACCTTTGTTACATGAATTTAATATAAACAAAAGGGATACTATTTATGGTCTTCTTTCTCAACCTTGCAACAACAACGCAACCTGGACTATTGCACGATGCAACACTCTTGTACCGAAACAACCAAACTGAAGTGCAAGAGAGCTCTCTAACAGACCACACCCTGTACGTACGACATCCCACAAACGAGTAGAAAGAACGCGCAGCGCCCCAAAATGATGCCAACAGTGTGACCAAACAATGATGCCACAAGAGCTAAAAAATGCTAGCTCTAAATTAAGTTAATTTTCACTAACCTTACAATTATGAGATGGATATATATACACCTTAACTTAATATATACAAGCAATGCTGCATCAATCAGCTTAGTCATCATATCGCCTTGGGACAACAATGGTTCTTCCTCTTCTAGATTTTCTAACACTCCCCACCGAAGAGGCATTGTTGTCATTACCTTCTGCAAGGTTAGCCAAGCCTTCTCCATGAGGCTGTAACTCAAATGTTTCATCTTGACTATCTGTGTTTTTGCTGATTTCTAAAGCATAGAGTTTTTGTATAGGTCTCTTTAACTTTCCTCCTGAAGTCTTTACCAGTGCAGACCTAACAAATTGTCTTTGCCAACAAACAACTCTTCAATTATGCCAAGCTTCCAGCATTGCCTTGGTCTTTCATCCCCAATCATTACCACTTCTCCCACCTTGATACAATTTGCATTGGAGCCCTTTACCTTGCCTGATGGGTAATAATTGAGTTCTGGCAAGTATTCCATCTGCCACCTCTTCCATAACTGATCTTGTAGCTCTTCAAGGTACCTGAACCGTTTGGTTAACTCTCCTTGAGTGCTCTGGATAGGCTGCAAGTCTTCTGGCACACTGGGGCTTGATGTTAATCGTTTACCACAAAGAAAATGATTTGGTGTCAATGGCTCTGCATCCTGCATACTGTTGTAAACAAAAGTGATAGGCCTACTGTTCACCATTGCTTCTACTTCACATAAAACAGTGCAGAATTCTTCTTTGCTCAAATGAGCATTAGCTAAAAGTTTCTTTAATGGACACTTTACACTTCTCACTAGCCTTTCCCAAAATCCTCCCCACCATGGTGCTCTCTCAACAATAAACTCCCACTGTACCCCTTGGTGTGAAAAGTAGGATTGGAATCCTTCCTCTTTTAGCAAGGACCAAATTTCTTGGAGTTCCTTTGCAGCCTTTTTGAAGGCTGATATGATTTTATTTGGGAAACCCCTTCTGTTCACAAACCTTTTAAAGGCCAAAAGAAATACATCACTACTTAAGTTGCTTACCAACTCCAAATGGATTGCTCTGGTGGTAGCACAGGTGAAAAGACATATATAACCTTTGTTAGACTCCCCTCGCTCATACACATAGACTGGCCCTGCAAAGTCTACTCCCACTACATCAAATGGGGCAGTATAGACACACCGTTCTCTTGGAAGTGGAGCCACCTTTTCATAATAAGGCTTTGCACTCCAACGCTTGCAAACCACACATTTATGCACGACCTTTTTTACTACTTGTCTAATTTTGGGAATCCAAAATTGTTGTCTAATCTCTATTATCACTTCTCTAACTCCAGCATGTAACAGCTTATGATGAGTATCCAGGATCAAAAGGCCCACAAAGTGTCCCCCAAAAGGTAGCAAAATTGGATGTCTTTTCTCCTCTGGAAGCCCAGAAAACTGTAGTCTACCTCGTACTCTCAATAAACCTGATCCAAAAACACATCCAAACCTTGAGCGCAGAATGTGTTGGTAGAACCTGTAATGGATGGCTGGTGAGCAATTCTCTCTCTTCACCAAATTTTTCCTTCTGCATATATACCACCCAGTATTTCCTGGCTTGCTGAATCTCATTACTGTTCAGAATTCCTTCCCTTCTTGTTTCTCCCTTAATATTGTTGGTAAATCTATGTACCCATGCTGTCACTCTTAACAATCTTTTCAGACTGCTAATGTCCTCAAGCCTCAATATGGGGTCCTGCTGCATAACTTGACAACTGTTCACAGCGCATTTCTCACCTCACTCACCCATGCTTCTTCAGCCTGGCATTCTCCTACAATAGGCTGATTAGAAGGCCAGTTTTCACTTCAAAGTTTTAGCCACTCCGGCCCATTCCACCACAAACTTGACTGTGCAAGATCTTTCACTGAAATTCCTCGTGTTGGTAAATCAGCGGGGTTTAGGGTGCCTGGACAATGCTTCCATTGCTTGGGATCTGTGTGCGCTTGAATTTCCTCCAACCTATTGGCAACAAATGGTTTCCATTTCCTTGCCTGGCTTCTTAACCAGTGCCAAACTATAGTAGAGTCTGTCCAATAATAGCTTGGAATTTCAGAGAGGGCCAAAGACTTTTGCACTATAATTGCAAGCGGACTAGCAATAACTGCACCCATCAATTCCAACCTTGGAACAAAAAGCCTTTTCAAAGGTGCTACTCTGCTCTTTGCAGCAACCAACCTGCAACTTACTTCCTCTTGCAATGCGCCTCTTATATAAATACAAGTTGCATAGGCTTCCTCACTTGCATCACAAAAGATGTGCAGCTCCAAATTTTCTGGACTATTGTTCAACTCTCCAAAGTACCATCTTGGGATTTCAATGTCTCCAAGATGTGCCAATTCTTTGAACCAATATTTCCACCTTACCACCATATGATCAGGTAACTCTTGGTCCCAACCAAGTCCAATTTCCCAGAGGCTCTGAAACCAAATTTTTAACTTTATCACAAATGGAGCCAGGAATCCAAGAGGATCAAAGACCTTTGAAGCCAAACTAAGAGCTGTACGTTTTGTCCACCTTGTCTCATTCTCAGCCAGCTCTACTAAAGATTTCCCATTGAAGGTAAACAAATCATGATCTTGCTGCCAAACAATGCCTAGCACCTTTGCGTCTATTGCCCACAACTCCTTAATACCAGAATCCTCAATACTTTCTGCTGCATCAGGTACTACACAGGAATGACTCATAAACTCTTGTAATTGCGAATGATTGGTCTGCCATTTTCTAAGCTCCATGCCAGCCTCCCTCATTATAGCTCTAGCGTCCATGAATATCTGTTTAGCCATTTCTGTATTATCCACGGAACACAGCAAATCATCAACATAAAAATTTTTCCTTATGTGTTCAATAGTGTTAGGATAGACTTCAGAATATTTCTTAAAATGGTACTGCATAGTAGCTGCCAACAGAAATGGACTAGAGCTGAGGCCAAACAACACTGACTTCATTCTATATGCTTGAACCTTAGGTTCATTTTCCAACAAGTCTTTCGTATCCACCCACAGATACCTTACTGCATCTCTGTCCTCTGGTTTTAACTTTATCCGCAAAAAGGCTTGCTTCACATCTGCAGTCAATGCTACTCTACCAAACCTGAATCTCAGTAACAAGGAAAATAAATCTGCATTTAAATTTGGCCCAGCATCCAAACAGTCATTCAAGGACACACCACCTTTGTCCTTGGCTGAGCCATCAAAAACTACCCTCAGTTTGGTGGTAGTTTTGTCTCGCCGTACCACTGCATGGTGTGGCAGATAATGTGCCTCCTGGCTCACCAGCTCACTTGCACCCTTTCAGCATAGCCCTCCCTTACATAACTTAGGATGGCCTCATTGTATTCAATTAACAACTCCTCATTTTTTCTTAGCCTGTACAATGGAGTCTCCAACCTCCGATTAGCTAGCTGAAGGTTTGAACCGGGTTTGCAAGAATCCTTCCATGGTAGGCCAACTTCATAGCAACCATCTCTAAACCCAATCCCTTTTTCAAATTGCTCTAAAACATCATTGTTCACTGTACTTGCCTGTTTGTCCTTTATGCCAATAGATTCAAGTTCCCAAAACGCTTTCAAATGCCTTTCCAGACCATGACTGTTCTCCTCAATCTTAACAAAAAGAGCCTTAACTTCCATTTCATTGCAATAACTACCATGTAGCATCCAGCCTAGCTTACTTTCAATAGCTACCGGGCCTCGAGATGTGCGGACAATATTACCAGTGATGAAGTCCCAATAATAGTCAGCTCCAATCAAAAGTCTAATATCTTCTGTTTTTTCAAACTTATTATTGCCCAAATTAATTCCTTTAACTTGCAATTCTTGGACACATGCCATATCTAAACAAGTAGTGACTGGAGCACAAAGTTCCTCAATCTCTACAGCTTGGACCGTGATAGTGGGACTTTGCGGTAACAACCCTTTAACCAGAACTTCTACCTTCTTAAATTTTGTTCGGTTTTGAACGGAACCCCCAAACCCAGAAATTCTTAAATTTTCCCTCTTAAGTTCTTTAAACTTCAATTTTCTGGAAATTCTGGTCTTAATAAAACTACACTTGCTACCACTATCAAACAACACTCTTACAGTAGCTTCTCCCTCATTCCAAATTAATAAGGCTGCAGTTGTTTGCAATAATCCCCCTTTACTTTTACTCCCTTGCATAGCAGTGGCATGTACCACTGATGTCTCTACTTCTGGGGTAGGCCTACTAGGAGTGTTTTCACACAATAATGGCTGATGCCTACCATGACATTTTTTGCACAAAATTTTAAACTTACAAAACCTTGCTCTATGACCTTTCAAAAAACATTTAAAACATGCTGTGGACTTAGTGACCCTGTCCTTTCTCTCCTTAAGGGGTAAAGCCTCAGCCACCTCACATTTATATGACTTGTGGTTGCCTTCGCAAAATATGCATTCCTTGATTCCCTTTAATTTATTCTCAGAGGATGCATGTAGAGCTGACACTGTACCTGGGCTATTCCTTTTTGTGGAAACTTTGGTGCTGTGCCTGCCTTTGTCCCCTTGTTTACCATCCCACTGTGCAAACTCAACTCCCTCTCGTCTTGCTAATTCTGTGCCTAAAAGACTTAACATCTGCTGAAGGGGGATGTACACATGTTCTGCAGAGTGTACCCTACTTAATTCAAGCAAAATTGAGCTGGCAATTTAGACTCCAGTGTAGGAACCAACATTATACCATACCTTTCCATTCCTACACCCAAGTTGTCCAGGGACCTAGTTCTAATTTCAAATTCATCATATAACTGCCGTAACTCCTTGACACTATTAGGATTATTAACAGGAGGTATAGCTATAAGTGCACGGAGGTGGCTTTTAATTAAGATCTCTGGCTTACCAAACCGTTTCTTTAATATATCCCAAGCCACATTATAATTAGCCTCTGTTAATGCTAATCCTGCTATAGTCTTTGCTGCCTCCCCTTCCAAGAGGGACCGCAAATAATTAAACTTCTCCACGGCACTTAACACTTGACTAGAATGAACTGCTGATTGAAAACTGTCTGCCCATCCTTGCCATTCCTGAATACTCCCAGAAAATGTTTGAGTACAAGCCTCGGTAATTGAACTACAGATCTGTTAACCTTAACTTCACAAACATCATTTGTTGAGTGTTGTGTTTCATTATTAGACCTGTCTCTAACTGTACTGAGCTGCTAAACTCTTTTGCTCGGAGGCCTACTTTAATTATATCATCAATAATCTCTTCAAAGTAAATTATGTTATTTTCTATTTCATCCTCTTCTATAAGAGCCTCAATTTTAACATTTACCTCACTTAGAGCAACCTTTTTAGTTTCTAATATGGAAAGCTGCGCAGTCACTAAGCGTAAATCCTCTTGCTCTATGGCAGAATCTATAGTGGCAATGACCTTTGTAATTAGACCTTTGTAGGCGCTTCTCCTTTTTATAAATTTGTTCAATTCAGATGCACTCATCTTCAATGCAAACAACAATTGGGCTCAATACCAAATGAGCTGAATTGGCAGAAATACTTAACTAAACTGATCAAACGCAAATTTTACTTTCAAATAAACTGAATTGCTGGGTGGGGTACTAACCAAACACCAGTATGGAATACCAAATTTTCCACCCCAGGACCTTAATTCAATAATAACCCAAAATTAACCAAACCGGTAAAATGTAGGTCAAAAACGACGACAGACGAGTGGCCAAGTTTAGCAATTGGGACCAAACTTTCTACCCTGGGACCTTAATTCAATAATAACCCAAAATTAACCAAACCGTAAAATGTAGGCCAAAAACGACGACAGACGACTGGCCAAGTTTCGCAATTGGGCGACCAAACTTTCTACCCTGGGACCTTAATTCAATAATAACCAAAATTAACCAAACCAGTAAAATGTAGGCCAAAAACGACGACAGACGACTGGCCAAGTTTCGCAATTGGGCGACCAAACTTTCTACCCTGGGACCTTAATTCAATAATAACCGAAAATTAACCAAACCGGTAAAATGTAGGCCAAAAACAACGACAGACGACTGGTCAAGTTTCGCAATTGGGCGACCAAACTTTCTACCCTGGACCTTAATTCAATAATACTCAACCCGTCTAGGGCTAACTTGGGCTACAATTGCACAATCAGAACTTTGCCGAAAAATAGTCACTGACTCAGTTTTGGGGTAGAATCCGGTTCGAAGGACCATGTTAATTTATTTATTTGTTGGGTTCAAAATCCCAGCTGAGCCGTGAACGGCCAAATTCTAAAGGGCCAGTGCTACCTACAGCCCAAGTTAAGCTAAAATTAAAACTTACGGATTTGAGATCCTATTAGGTCCTACCTCAGGGTTGCTGACTCGATGCGGGCCTACCTTAGACCTTTGTTACATGAATTTAATATAAACAAAAGGGGTACTATTTATGGTCTTCTTTCTCAACCTTGCAACAACAACGCAACCTGGACTATTGCACGATGCAACAATCTTGTACCTAAACAACCAAACTGAAGTGCAAGAGAGCTCTCTAACAGACCACACCCTGTACGTACGACATCCCACAAACGAGTAGAAAGAACGCGCAGCGCCCCAAAATGATGCCAACAGTGTGACCAAGCAATGATGCCACAAGAGCTAAAAAATGCTAGCTCTAAATTAAGTTAATTTTTCACTAACCTTACAATTATGAGATGGATATATATACACCTTAACTTAATATATACAAGCAATGCTGCATCAATCAGCTTAGTCATCATATCGCCTTGGGACAACAATGGTTCTTCCTCTTCTAGATTTTCTAACAAGTAGTAAAAAAGGTCTTGCATAAATGTGTGGTTTGCAAGCGTTGGAGCGCAAAGCCTTATTATGAAAAGGTGGCTCACTTCCAAGAGAACGGTGTGTCTATACTGCCCCATTTGATGTAGTGGGAGTAGACTTCGCAGGTCCAGTCTATGTGTATGAACAAGGGGAGTCTAACAAAGGTTATATATGTCTTTTCACATGTGCTACCACCAGAGCAATCCATTTGGAGTTGGTAAGCAACTTAAGTAGTGATGTATTTCTTTTGGCCTTTAAAAGGTTTGTGAACAGAAGGGGTTTCCCAAATAAAATCATATCGGATAATGCAAAAACCTTCAAAAAGGCTGCAAAGGAACTCCAAGAAATTTGGTCCTTGCTAAAAGAGGAAGGATTCCAATCCTACTTTTCACACCAAGGGGTACAGTGGGAGTTTATTGTTGAGAGAGCACCATGGTGGGGAGGATTTTGGGAAAGGCTAGTGAGAAGTGTAAAGTGTCCATTAAAAAACTTTTAGCTAATGCTCATTTGAGCAAAGAAGAATTCTGCACTGTTTTATGTGAAGTAGAAGCAATGGTGAACAGTAGGCCTATCACTGTTTACAACAGTATGCAGGATGCAGAGCCATTGACACCAAATCATTTTCTTTGTGGTAAACGATTAACATCAAGCCCCAGTGTGCCAGAAGACTTGCAGCCTATCCAGAGCACTCAAGGAGAGTTAACCAGACGGTTCAGGTGTACCTTGAAGAGCTACAAGATCAGTTATGGAAGAGGTGGCAGATGGAATACTTGCCAGAACTCAATTATTACCCATCAGGCAAGGTAAAGGGCTCCAATGCAAATTGTATCAAGCAGGGCCGTAACTACCTATAAGGTCACCGAGGTCCGGACCTCGGTAATTATTTCCTAAAAAAAAAAAAAGAGACTGAACCGTTCTCCGTGTATGAAACGCATATTACCGCTTTTCTTTTGAAAAGAGGGAGCGTCGAGCGTTTTGTGTTTTGTGTTTAGTGTATAGCTTGGTTGTGTTTGTAGATGTCATTTTGGTCTGAATTTTGCTCGTCCCGCCGCGCTCGAAAAAAATCTGGACCTCACTAATTTCTAAACCCTAGTTACGGCCCTGGTATCAAGGTGGGAGAAGTGGTAATGATTGGGGATGAAAGACCAAGGCAATGCTGGAAGCTTGGCATAATTGAAGAGTTGTTTGTTGGCAAAGACAATTTAGTTAGGTCTGCACTGGTAAAGACTTCAGGAGGAAAGTTAAAGAGACCTATACAAAAACTCTATGCTTTAGAAATCAGCAAAAACACAGATAGTCAAGATTAGAGGACAATGATTATGTTTATGTTTATGTTTTATTCAAGTGATTACTTATTATGCTTATTCCTTTTTCAGAAGACCGTTGTCATTGTTTGACTTTATATAAATAAATAAACGATTACAAAGAGTTGGTTCTCATTTATGACAACGGTCTTAGGTACAAATGACTGATTAATTAAATAAATAATAAAATAAGTCTACATACGTGGTAAATTCAAGCAACTGTCAACCACCCCAACCTAATTAAGCAACTTCAACAAACGCTATCCACAATGCCTGCCGTAGAATGTCCTATCACAGGTTGTACCTATGTCACAGCAGACCTGGACCCAGCCATTGTAGCCGCACTTATAACAGCCCACTGCACGACCCATGTCCCAAGCCCGACAGTCTCTGCAAAGGTTGAGAAAGTAAGACGGCCAACCATTTCGGCTGCAGGTACCAGTGAAGACTGGGCATATTTTACGTCGCGTTGGACAGATTATGCGGAAGCTACAAAAATCACTGGTAGGGACAAAGTGGTACAACTACTTGAATGCTGCGACGATTCACTCCGCAAAGATTTGACAAGATCCGCAGGTGGAAGCCTAACAAACAAAACCGAAGATGAAGTCCTTGCTGCAATCAAGAAACTAGCTGTCCGAGAGGAGAACACCATGGTAGCCAGGGTTACCCTACACAATATGCGACAAGACCGCGACGAAACTGTGCGCAGTTTTGGAGCCCGTCTTCGTGGTCAGGCCGGAGTCTGCAAATTTCTTGTTGAATGCCCAAGCTGCAACAACAACGTAAATTACACTGACCCATCCTTCGCGACGTCCTTACCCGTGGAATTGCTGACCCGGAAATACAACTGGAACTCCTCGGCAACAGTAACCAGGAGATGACCCTGGAAGACGTCTTTCAGTTTGTCGAGGCGAAGGAAGCAGGCAAGCGCTCAGCATCACGACTGCTGGACTCCCATGCCGTGGAGGCCGCAGGCAGCACATACAGGAGAAGTAAGCAAATACCCCCACAAGACAAAATGCCCCTGTTCATATTGTGGTAAAAAAGGACACGGCAGAAGAGCCCCAGTCCACATACGCAAGAAGGATTGCCCTGCGTACAACCACAAATGCAAAATTTGCAAGCGCGACAGCCATGGGAATCCGTATGCAGGAGCAAAGACAAGGACAAGAGCCTTTCAGCCACTCCTAATAAAGCTGATGAGTGCGAAGGTGCGGTATTTGATCTTCTCTGCGCCACAAGCAACACTTCCGAGCCACATAAGAAAAGAGCAATCGCCCTCGACCATCACATTTACAATGAACTATCGGACATGTGGATCAAGGAGAACTCACAACCACAGCCACACATCAACCTGACAGTCAGGACTCTCCCCGAAGACTACGAGGCGCTTGGGCAACCCTCAATGCCCACCCAAAAACCGTGGTACTGCCTGCCATGGCAGACACAGGCTGTCAGAGCTGCCTCACCGGTATCAAGGTTATCCACCGCCTCGGGCTTCTCCAGTCTGACCTCATCCCTGTGACCATGAAGATGCACGCCGCCAACAACAAGGGCATCAAAATCCTTGGCGCAGCCATACTTCGCCTCACTGGCAAGGATGAACAGGGCCAACAAGTAGAAACGAGACAGGTAACATATGTGACAGATTCTTCTGACAAGTTCTTCATCAGCAGAGAGGCATGCGTTTCACTCGGCATTATCTCGGGAAGATTCCCTACAGTGGGGGAAGTCCAACTGGATCCAGCACAATACTGTAACAACAGTGCCAGCACGCCACACAGTGACAGCGGACTTGTAACTAACTGTGACTGTCCAAGACGCCAACATCCTCCATCACCTCCAATCGAGCTACCGCTACCCGCTGTTGCGGCGAACCAGCAAAAGCTCAAGGAATACCTGCTGGACTATTACAAATCAAGCACCTTCAACACTTGTGACCACCAAGCGCTGCCCATGATGGACGGCCCCCCAATGAAATTGATGGTGGACCCCAATGCCAAACCAGTCGCACATCACACCCCCGTCCCAGTACCAATCCACTGGCAGGAGGATGTGAAGGCTGGCCTCGACCAAGATGTCAGACTGGGTGTCCTTGAACCAGTACCCGTTGGTGAGCCCGTAACCTGGTGTCACAGAATGGTGCGCGAAACACACCACACTCAATCGCCATTCCACCAGGCCAGATCAGTACCGCAAGGCAAAAAGAAAACAGTGTTTGATGCATGGAATGGATATCACAGCGTACCAATCTGTGAAGAAGACCGCCACTTGACCACCTTCATAACGCCCTGGGGTCGCTACCGTTACAAAACCGCTCCCCAGGGTTACATTGCATCTGGTGACGGTTACACAAGAAGGTACGACGAAATTGTATCGAGCATCCCTAACAATACAAAGTGCATTGACGACGTCTTGCTCTGGTCAGACACAGTGGAGGAGAGCTTCTTCCAGGCCACCCAGTGGCTTGACACCTGCGGCAGACACGGAATCACACTGAACCCCGACAAGTTTGTGTTCTGTCAGGACAAGGTTGAATTTGCAGGCTTCGAGATCACATCTGACAGTGTCCGACCCTGTAAAAAATACCTCAAAGCAATCCTAGAGTTTCCATCTCCAAAGAACATCACCGACGTTCGATCATGGTTCGGGCTCATCAACCAGGTGTCGTATGCCTTCAGCATGGCCAAGAGGATGCAGCCGTTCCGCCTACTTCTGAAGCCAGGAACACCTTTCAAGTGGGATGACGAATTGGAAACCATCTTCGAAGAATCAAAGGATGTCATCATCACAGAAATAGAGGAGGGCGTTAAAATTTTTGACAAAACCAAGCCACATGCCTCGCCACAGACTGGTCGAAAACAGGCATCGGCTACTGGCTACTTCAGAAACACTGCACCTGTACACGAGTCGAACCCTTCTGCTGCCATACTGGATGGCGTGTCACATTGGTCGGCAGTAGATTCACTACCTCAGCTGAGTCCCGCTATGCACCAGTAGAAGGAGAAGCACTTGCTGTCGCCGATGCCCTTGACAAGGCGAGGTACTTCGTGCTGGGATGCGAAGACCTAATAATTGCAGTGGACCACAAACCTCTCCTCAAAGTGTTTGGTGACAGATCCCTAGAGGACATATCTAATACACGCCTCAGAAACTTGAAGGAAAAAACCCTCAGGTACCGCTTCCGGATGATCCACGTACCAGGCGCGAAACACAAAGCTGCTGACGGGGTGTCACGATACCCCACTGGCGACCCCATACCACTGACACTCCCCGATGACGTAGCAGCCATCCATCAACCATGCGAGGGAACGGCGTTCTTTCCCCCCCCCCACCTTCCTAGCCGGCATACGGACATCACTGACAGATGGTAATGGCATGGAAGCCTGCGTCATTTCTGCAGCCGCATCAACACTCAACTCGCTGAGCCTGGCATCAGTGACATGGGATCGAGTACGCACCGCCACGACCAGCGATGAAGTCATGAATAGTTTAGCCAATGTCATAGAGTCCGGCATGCCTGAATCCCGCCATGCACTCCCTGCACAGCTGCGGGAATATCACCAGTTTCGCGACGACCTCCGCACTGTTGACGGCGTGGTAATGTACAGGAACCGCACGGTTATCCCGCCGGCCCTCAGGCAAGAAGTACTGGCTTCACTCCACTCAGCTCATCAAGGTACTTCATCCATGATCTCCAGAGCAGAAGACTCCATTTTCTGGCCTGGCATCACACCAGCCATCACAGCACTACGGGCTAGCTGCAACCACTGCAACCGCATGGCACCAACCCAGCCCAGCGCTCCACCCACTCCACCAACATCACCAGATACCCCTTCCAGTGCGTCTGCGCGGACTACTTCCACTACAAAGGAGTAAACTACCTGGTCGTGGTGGACAGATACTCTAACTGGCCAATAGTAGAGAGGTCATCAGATGGTGCTGCTGGACTCATCGCCTGCCTCCGACGGACCTTCGTCACCTTCGGCATCCCCGACGAACTGGCTTCCGATGGGGGCCCTGAATTTACCGCAGCAGCCACACGGCAGTTCCTCAAAAACTGGGGCGTACACCACCGACTCTCATCAGTGGCTTTCCCTCACAGCAACTGTCGGGCAGAAGTTGGTGTCAAGACAACGAAACGCCTAATAACCGACAACACTGGACCAAACGGCGACCTCAACACCGAAAACTTTCAACGGGCCATGCTTCAATACAGAAACACGCCGGATAGAGATACAAAACACTCCCCAGCAATGTGTGTATTCGGCCGCCCTATCCGGGACTTCATTCCAATCCTTCCCGGCCGATATAAACCACACGACACGTGGCGTGAAAACTTGGCCACCCGAGAAGAAGCTCTGAGGAACCGCCACATGAGGGGAGCGGAACGCTGGTCAGAGCACACCAAGAGACTCCCACCACTAGCAGTCGGAGACCTTATACGCATCCAGAACCAGGTCGGTCCACACGCCCGTAAATGGGACAAGACAGGTGTGGTCATCGAAGTCAGGCAGTTTGACCAGTACGTGGTTAGGGTCGATGGATCTGGGAGGGTAACTGTAAGGAACAGGAAATTCCTTAAAAAATATGAACCCTTCAGCACACCTGCTCCAAAGATGACCATAGACCAACATTTGAAGAACTTCCTAGCGGTGCCCACCAACAGCCCACCTGCTGCACCACCTACACCTGCCAGGTCAGCACCAGGACCAAAGACACCCGCTTCACCCCGTAGTCCGACACGGTCCAGCCCACACGTTGAACGCAGGCGCCCGACCCCTGAAGAGACCACACCCCCACCCAAGAAGACATGTCAACGCCGCCCATCGACATACTACCACCTGCACCCCCTAGGCCAATGGGTACGGCACCCCAAACTGCAACTCCACTAAGGCGTTCGAACCGTACCAGACGCCCCCCTACCTGGCATGAAGACTACCATATGAATCAAGAAGAGTAACCAATCAAGTATGCTTTAAATTAAGGGCACTGACAAAATAAGGTTTAGTCTTTATCCGTAAACATACAAATTTTTTTTTTTTTTGCCATATTATCCTTAATAATCTTCTTTATAAAATTGCTGGCTCAAAGACTTGGGGGAGAGATAGAGTACAGTACACTTTACACTTTACTTACTAAGAACTTTATATTGTGTTCCCAATACAGCTGTAACCTCATTACTGTACTATTACTTTTGTCAGGAATACCGTTGTACAACCCTTATTTTAATATACGATTCAATCTCTCGCTGAACTCTAATTGTATTGTAATATGTTTGATTGGATATAATGTACTGTATAATTCCATAAGTATTTATATTTTAGTTTCTACAGTATCGTATTCATCATGATGTAATAGCAAAGCCTTATGTTCTCATATTACTCTTAAATAAACTAGTATCTATGTTTTCCTATTAAAGTACTATACTGTATTCACTTTATAAAACAATATAAGTCTTTGCACTACTGTACTGCAATTACCTCATATCACATCTAGTATCAAAGACTTGGGAGGAGATAGAGGACAATGATTATGTTTATGTTTATGTTTATGTTTTATTCAAGTGATTACTTATTATGCTTATTCCTTTTTCAGAAGACCGTTGTCATTGTTTGACTTTATATAAATAAATAAACGATTACAAAGAGTTGGTTCTCATTTAAAGATGAAACATTTGAGTTACAGCCTCATGGAGAAGGCTTGGCTAACCTTGCAGAAGGTAATGACAACAATGCCTCTTCGGTGGGGAGTGTTAGAAAATCTAGAAGAGGAAGAACCATTGTTGTCCCAAGGCGATATGATGACTAAGCTGATTGATGCAGCATTGCTTGTATATATTAAGTTAAGGTGTATATATATATCCATCTCATAATTGTAAGGTTAGTGAAAAATTCACTTAATTTAGAGCTAGCATTTTTGGGCTCTTGTGGCATCATTGTTTGGGCACTCTTGTGGCATCATTTTGGGGCGCTGCGCGTCTTTTCTACTCGTTTGTGGAATGCCGTACTTACAGGGTGTGGTCTTATAGAGAGCTCTCTTGCAATTCAGTTTGGTTGTTTAGATACAAGATTGTTGCATCGTGCAATAGTGCAGGTTGTGTTGTTGTTGCAAGGTTGAGAAAGAAGACCATAAATAGTGCCCCTTTTGTTTTTATCTTAAATTCATGCAACTGAGGCCTAAGGTAGGCCCACATCGAGTCACAACCCTGAGGTAGGACCTAATAGGACCTCAAGTCCGTAAGTTTTTAATTTTAGCTTAACTTGGGCTGTAGGTTGAACTGGCCCTTTAGAACTTGGCCGTTCACGGCTCAGCTGGGATTTTGAACCTAAATAAAAAAAAATAACAATCAGCGAGAAAACCAAATAAAGCGAGTTTAATAGTCATTCTTAAATTTATTATACGTGAAAAGATTTTAACCCCAAAATTAAGCATTTTTTTTTTTCAAGAGCCCACCGTGTGCGCCAAAAATTAAGGCGCGAAAACCAAAATCGTCGATTGATGCTATTCGCAGTTGTCGATAAATCGTCAATGGATGACCATATTAGTTTAGAGGTTAATGACGTTAGTATTTAGTAAAAGATTGTCCCGTGGCTCGATCAGTTAGGGCACCGCTCGGCACTGCTGAGACTTCTTTGATTCACGAGTTCGACCAATAGAGCTGGGCGGTTGTCTTTTCTGTATCTTGGGTCGCGGTTAGGAGGTGGGCCGGCCAACCCCCCTTAATTGACTGGCTAAGGTACTCTGGGCCCCTGGGGATATGGAACATACGTATGTTACCTTTTTAGTATTTGGTAAGAATGTTTCTATAACACCATAACAAAGTACAGACTATTTACGTAGGATTATTACATCACTGCTTTATTAAACTCATTTCACATATTTTTATTATTAAATGATCGTTTTCACGTTCGAAAGATGACTGGGAGGAATTATATATTATTATTATTAGTATTTATTGGTGACTTCTGTACAACAGGTTTCTCAGAGTCTGTATTCATATCCGAAGTTTGGGATCATATCACATTTTACCAGCAGAAGATCGTGTACATTTCATACACGTTCATATTTTGCTGCGTGTTTCTTAAATATGTGTAGTTAAATAATATTCCAGTTTATGAGCTCGGGTGGTTGGTCTCGGCTGTGAAGTCCCGGCCTCGACTCCCCAGCCGTCGCCACGGTTGAAGTTGGCCCGAACATTACCCTTTTTTCTCGGATGTTGAAATTCACATTCACCCTTTTTTATGTGGAAAAATAGGGGTTCGGATGTTACATGATCTCTAATTAATATCGACTCCTCTGAAAGATGTTAAGTACAATCGAATAGTACTTAACATCTTTACGGGATGACTCTTACGGGAGATTAAATATTTAGTTTTTTGTTTTTATAAAATAGCGAAATTATTGTGATTGTTTTGCTCTTCGAAAACCGTATTGGCTTTGCAGTAGTGTGAAATACGTTTAAAATTTTATATTAACTAAGCCATTAATATAACTTGAAAGCTATTAAACTGATTAATGAATGAGTGACAAATGTTCATACGTTTGTAAAATTCGTCACTCAGGAGAACGGTTTTCTTAGACTGCTGAATAAGCTAAAGATGTAAAAGTAAAGCGGAAGGGTTAATTAATAGTGTCAAGTAATGGAGGTTAATGCAAATTATTCAAATATTAAATCGCGGCTATTTTGTGATATTAATGAAAACAAATGAGATTGTTAAGATTAATAGAACTAGATTATTCGTGGTTTTAAAGTAGTAGAATATGTATACTGTTATCTCAAAGCGATACGATGACTAGGCTGATTATAAAGTTAGTTCGGCCTAGAAATTTGGTTCCTTGTGACAATATTTAGGATGCTTGTACCGTCAATTGTCCTCTTGTTGAAAGTGGTACGAATGGGTTGTGGCAGGAGAGCTGTCTTTCCAATTGAGCATTTGATAGTTGTTGCATCGTACATGTTGAATAGTTTGTTGTTGTTGCAAATTCTAGTCTGCTCAGAAAGAGACCACAAAAATAGTTTGTTATACATTTGCTGAATTCAGACCTAACGAAGGCCTGCTTCAACTGGCTACCATAAATTAAGATTAAACGAGACCGTAGGGTTCTCCAGGTTTAATCTAGCTTAACTTAAGACTACTCACTTAAGGTTACTCCTAAAACCGCCGCCCCCAACTCCCACCGCAAAAAAAAAAATGTACTCGTACTTCTGAAATGATCACGACTTAGCCGATGATCTCTTATATAGTACAGGATGTTTATAAAGTCCCTATCTATTTCAGTGAAAACGTAGCAAAAAGGGTAAAATTCAATAACAATATAATAGAAGGCATACATTTAATGAATACTTAAGCACATGATACATGAGCACCATTTGTATCTCTCCAGAGTTCGAATCTGTCAGCAGCAAGGCGGAACACATTTTGGAGCATTACAGGGGTTATTTTTGTAACTGCTGTTACGATACGAGCACGTAAAATCTTGCAGATCTGTAACCCTCGTTTGATAGACGTTTGATTTGATAAAGCCCCATGCAAAGAAATCCAAGGGCGTTAGATCAGGAGATCGAGCCTCCCAGGGCCTGTTGCCTCCACCTCCGATCCACCGATTTGGAAATCGTTCATTTAGGTACTCCTGAACAATGTTTGCGTAATGACAAGATGCCCCATATTGTTGAAAGACGACGTGTTTAAAATACCATCTGAATGAAGCGGGGACATTTACGTGCTCGTATCGTAACAGCAGTTAAAAAATAACCCCTGTCATGCTCCAAAATGTGTTCCGCAATGCTGCTGACAGATTCGAACTCTGTAGAGATACTGATGGTGCTCATGTATGATAGAATCATATGCTTAAGTATTCATTAAATGTATACCTTCTATTATATTGTTATTGAATTTTACCCTTTTTGCTACATTTTTACTGAAATAGATAGGACTTTATAAACACCCTGTATACTCGTATCAAGCAGATTGAATCCTGAACTTCTCAAGAAAAGTAAGCGTTGTTCTTTTTTTTATTTACAAAGACGGAAACAGTTTTTCCAAAGAACTCCTAGTCAGTAGTACCATCTCGCATCTTGCATGAAACTTTTGGAAGAAAAGCAGGAAATAAAAGGCAGAACTTTACAATCCAGATAGTGTTCAGAGACAGAGTCCATAACAGCTTGGCTGGCTAATAGATAAATCTTAAAGAAATGTCATCACCTGCAATAACTTGCTTATAACGTACTTGCACAAAAAACAGTACTCTTGAAAAAAGTGTTATATTGTTATGTACTGTAGATTACGGTCATATAGTTATTTTTTCGAAATTCAGGTGATGACATCTTAATTAACCGGCTATGTTAGATTAGGCTAAGCTAGGTTAGGTTGGTTGAGTTAGGTTAGGTTAGGTTAGTAATTAGGGCCCTATGGATTCTCTTTCTAAACACTGTATGGTCAGTAAATTTTTATCAATTAAAATTTCTCGTTATGAAGAAAACGAGTTTATAACCTTAGCCAGCACGGATTTGAAGTTGGTTGTCTGTTAGTTATTTGACCAAAAGAGGAGAATTTTAGGAGCTCTGTGCTTGAAACAAAACAGATTTTGCCAGAACCTTCAATACATGTATTCATGCGCACAAGAAAAATAAGTAATGCTAGAGAATTTGGACCGTGGCTCTTCAATTATTAAAGTTGAAAATCACAAAAGATGGTAGTGAATGGGTCTGAAACCAAAGTTCAAACAGTTATTAGTTCTGTACCACAAGGAACAGTATTATAGCGTCCTACATCCTCCCCTATCTAAAGACTAATGGGATAAAGGAACCGCCAACCTGTTAAGTATTTGCTTTCTTGGGTTATCATCAAAGAAGCCTTTTCAGTCAACAACACTTCTTAGCGAAAATCTGGACCCTACATTTCCTCCGCAATGATGTTGAGCTCACCGATCGATCATACACTCATACGTAGTTTGGTTTTGGGTTAAACTTTGGTTTAAAATTTCTGTCCAGACTTCAAGTCGTCTGCAGTATTCAATACCGAGGCCCTTGTTTTGCGAATCGGATGCTCTACCCGTGAGAGCAGATATAAGAAAAGGTATCAAAGATAGTTTTATAACATCGTTTGCGGATGTCACAAGAATTTATAACAAAAATTTTTAAAATGAATGAGGAAAAAAAATACCAACTTCTTAACTATGGCAACGAACAGAACCACGACAAAATACTTAAAAAACAAGCACAACAAACCCATTATTCCAAAAAAGTAGGAATAATAATAATGTCGATAGACAGAGTTCAGCGTTCACTACTGCCTAAAAATTCCTCAAAGTGACTGAAGTGAGAAAAGGAATAAGGGGAACCATGTGGGGGAGCTTTGAAAACAGAGGAACAAACATTAAATTGAAATTATGGAACATTTTGGTTTTGCCAGCAACTGATTCGAACTGAATAATCCTCAGTCCTCGGCAATACATACAAAAAACGAAATAGCGCAGATATAGAAACCGTACAAAGAACTTTCACATCTAAATATTATAAGCAAAATAATCTATGAAATTTTACGACGTAGCATAGGTATGATAATATGCTATGAAAAGTGCTTGAAGAATCCATTCGAAATTGCACAAACTAAATGAAAACGTATTGGAATTACTGGACAGAAAGACTTTTGCACCATCACCATTACATTAGAACAGGCCACCTTTAAGAACAAAGAAAGAAAACACCCACATTTTGAAACCAAATATTATTTCACCAAAAGAGTCGCGGAACGTTGAAAACAGTCGGTAAAATAACATTAAAAAACAAACTTGATAAAGTACGTCAGATCCAGAACAGCCTTACGAGGCAGGTTCAAGAGGACAAAATACAGTAAGTGGTTCCAAAGAATATTTGTTACAATTTAATAATAAAATTCGATTACGGTTTTTTTCTAGCATCATTATTAAAAAATTCCGTCAAGTGGTAACTTTTCTGAGTAGCCTGTCGTACTTATGTAGGCCCACAAAGGGATCACCTGAAGATCAGGGCCTCCAGCCTTCTTTAGTTAGCTTTATAAGGCTAACTAACGAAAATATCACGACCTAACCTAACCAGTCGTCAAGGGCGTACAGTTGACCTAACGATTGGTTAGGTTAGTCGTGATATTTTCGTTAGTTAGGCTTATAAGGCTAACAGAGAAGGCTGGGGGACCCTGAGTTTCAGGTGATCCAAAAATTATGTCCAGTGGTAACTTTTCTGAATAGCCTGTCGTACTTATATAGGCCCACAAAGTTATTCGTATATTAAAGGTAATTTAAAACAACAATAAATTACTATTTTCATACATAGATTATCACTACAAAACAAAATAAAATTTTAAAAAGTTATAACAAAAACATTAGCAAAGAAATAAATACTTTAAAAAAAAACTGTGTTCAATTGATTCATAATTAGTTCGCATATGCCCAGGAAATAATCCCTTTTTATCATACATTGCGGATCGTATATTATTATTGTAAAAGGTAAAAGGTTAAGGTCAGTGGGTACCGGTACCATCTATTATTATAACTACGACTCCGCCGAGCAGTGTTACGAGTTATTTTTTTTAACTAATTACAGTTACTAATTACTGTCTCAAATAAGTAACTAGTTACAGTTTCTAGTTACTGCCTCAAAAAATAACTAGTTTCTCTTTCAAATGTAACTAGTTACTAGTTACTTCAAAAGTTACTGTCCACATATTTCCTGGTTTTAGCGACAATCTATCTGATCCTGATAAATGTAATTTTCTTGCCAAGTGATAACTTGCCAAGATTGTTCATTTGTTTCAAATGTAAGTTTTTGCTCTCACAGAAAAAAGTAACTGGTACAAGTTACGAATATTCAGGATTTTTTTTGTAACTAGTTACAGTTACAATTACTCGGCCGAAAAATGTAACTAGTTACCGTTACAGTTACTAAAAAACGTAACGATTACTGATAAACTAATTACGTCATAGCACTGCCGCTGAACATCAACAGATGGTGCGACGAAGCCCATTACTCATCACCCCCTTTTATCTCTTCCGCGATGAGCGAAAGACTTTTCTCAATAGAAGGGAGAAGAAGACTGGGAACGAATCCGGACACTTCAACTCGTCTTTCTGAAGAGGAGCCACTTGGACACCGCAAAGACTGTGAACTGTAATGCATTGTGTAAACAAGAAAAAAGAAATGCAAAAATCAGTAATTCAGAGTTCAATATATACTATATACACTCGCCACCATTTCTTTAACTCTTAACCACACAACCACTTCGGTTGTGTACAGGAAAATTGAAAACTTTAAAGTTGTGGTTAGTAAAAAAGATTAGAAATTGCTTTTATAATTGATATATTATAATTTATAATTTTATAATTTGTTTTTCATATGAAGTCTGGTAACTCTTGTTTCATATGTTTAACACTACTAACTTGCATTGTGCTATGGGGGAAAGCGGCCGTATTCTATATTGATAAGTGTTCTGTGGGTTAATTGAGTTAAGTCAGGTTAGGTTAGGTTATATTAGGTTAGGTTATATCAGATCAGGGCAGGTTATTAGAATGTCGATGAGATGCGTAGTTTTTAAAATGAATAGAGGTTTGAGGGAAGCTAGTTACTTGTTCTACAATACATAGTCTATTCTATTCTTTATTTATGTGATCCATTGCATTATGTTAAGGTAGATTAAGTTTAGGTCAGCTAAGGTAATAGATCCCCTTTAAAGGTAAACTGTCTAACACCGTTTTCTTTTAATGAATAATAAATAGTAAACTAAAATAAATCTCAAATAATAATTGCATGAGCACCTAAAACATAAACCAAAATTATATATTGTTTTAGTCATACTGTAACTTTTCGAGATACTGCCTTTCGGAATGAAAATATTTGTAATTCCTCTTATCGTCATAAAGTTACAATGTTGAGAGTAAATTAATTATTATTATTGCTATAATTATAAAAATTGAAGACGATACACTTATCCTATATTGAAATAAAAATGAACTTTACGAATCTTAACAATGACTTAATACTACATTCATTTACTATCAACGAACACTTAATCATTATGAAATATCCCATGATTCTAATAAAATATTAAAGCGTAAAATAATAGTTAACTATTCTCACAATGGAGAACATACAGGGTGTCCCGTAAGTCTGGACCCATAGGGATTTATAATATATTTTTTTATTATGTTATTATTATTATTTTATTATTATTATTTTTTTATTATTTTTTATTATGATTTTTATTTGTGGGGCCACTTGAAAGCCAAAGTGTACGAGGTCAAACTTCAGAACATTTTCCACCTTAAAGCACGCATTGTGGAGGCGTGTCAAGAAATTTCTGCGACTGTGATTCAGAAAGTGCTGTCGCAGTGGAGATTGCGTCTTCAACTATGTGTGCGACACAACGGCGGACACTTTGAACAGATTATGTAATAAATTTTTGGACTATTTTGTAATTTTATTATTTTTCCCTATGGGTCCAGACTTACGGGACACCCTGTAGAATAGTTCATAGTGTGGCCGTATAAATGTAACCTCAGACCAGAAGTGGTTTTCAAAACTACGAATCGCGAAATATTAATCGCTGGATCACACTTTAGGTTCTTCCGAGAAATTATGAAAGTAACATAGATTAAGTAAAACAATTTATTTCACTACTAAATTACGTAGAAGCGAAGTGCTGCCCTCTTTGAAGGGGTAGAATTCGTTAATAAAAACTAAAACTAACCTTTTTTCTTATTTACTATATTTAAAATGTTTTTCAAGTAACTTCGATGTGAAGTTATTACTTGAAGTGAAGTGGTTAAAGCTAGCATGTATTGCCCTTTATTGTTATTTTATAAAAACACTTGTCAAAAGATATTATTTTGGGTCGCGGGAATAAGTGTTTTTCTTCTAATGAGTCGCGAGGAATGTTTGAAAAACACTGTCGTTAAATGCATGTTTTAGACCCGTTAAATGCGTGTTTTAGACCCCGGTCCTAACAGCTTCAGGAGTCATATGACAGAGGGCACCTACAACTAATGTGGAATCCGAACTACTAGGGATCGCTCTCCATCATCCGAACACCAGTCACTCATTCAGCTAGTGAACGGACTGAACGTTGCTTAACTTCGTTTACGCACGAGAATGTACGTGATTATTATAAAATGAAACCTATATAATACTTACGTTAAAGAAGTCTGATTATTTCCTATTTTCCTTTTTAATTTTACATAAAATTATTAAATCAAAACAATAAATAACAACGTTTAAACTTACTTAAGAGAAGATAGAAACAAAATATACGAAAATATACGAAATATACATATCCAATAATACTTGCTTCGTAAATCAGTAAAATATCTTATAATGCTACAATAAAATAAAGTGAAAAGTGTGTGTGTATATATATATATATATATATATATATATATATATATATAACAAAAGATCCTCTATATGTATTTATTCATATTATTCTACCGCATTTTGCTCACTCCTAACAACGAGTAAGCAAACTTCAGGTATTTATATATTGTTTCTGATATAAAAATTGTAGTTGCATTTTCAGTGAAAGTGAATGAACTTTACATAATTAGAGAGTTTTTGTTCAGTGATACCTTTTAATCAGTCAACCATGTCACTGCAAAAAACCATGGCTGTAAAGAGATTTAAAACTGCCTCCTTCATAATGCATCTTTGAAGTACCATGAATGATATATGGTTAGCATGGTCAATCCTGCATGGAAGCGGAGAAAACTACGTATTAATAATATTCCTAGTTTTAGGACCAGTCAGACCAATCAATATCCTTAGATTGAACGGTTCTTCTGATGCTTTGTATCTGTTCTAAAGCGTCCCTCCTCTGAATCATGGCCTGTTTCAGGATTAGAGAGATGTCATTGAGAGAGCTCTGCGGCAGAAGAGAGAGGTCCTTAAGTGCCGAAGGACGAACTGGACGCAGACGTTGTTTCTGGTTTAAAAGTTGTTCCGCCGTCAATACGATTCCTCCGTATTTTTGAGGGTGACCGGATTCTTGTCTCTTATAATCACTCTCGACTTTCTCCGGTGAATAGCTCCTGCGGGTTGGACTTCGCCTTCTCTGAGGAGATCTTGTACGAGGACTTCTTGTGGGAAGCTACCGGAGACTTTCTACGTGGGCTGGATCTTTCGGAAGACTTCCTATAGGATTTACGTGACGATACATGACTTTCTAACTCGTCAGAGGTGTTTCCCGATTCCATTTGTCTCCGTCGTAAGTCTCTTTCTTCGTCCGAACTTCCGTTCGAACTCCTTCTGCTATCTTTTGGGCCGCTTCTCTCATCTGTAAAATGGCTTTCTTCTGCCGTGAACTCCTCTTCAAGCCTTTGGGACCTACTGGAGGCGCAATACTTTTTATCGCTCTTTCCTTTATACTCGCGCCCTCGTTCTTCTCTTCTGGAATACCTTCCTTTACTGGGACTTCGGCTGTAGCTCCGCTCGTGTCTGTCTCTCCTGTCGTTCCTTCGAGGAGAACGGGTTTTACTCCTCCGTTCTTTGCTCCGTCTTCGCTTGGCGTTCAAGTGTTTAGCACCTTCGTTGTCCATGAAGTCTTTTCGATTCGGCGAGAAAACTCGCCTCTCCACACTCCTCTTCTCCCTACGTGGGGAAGCGAGTCCTTTCGTGGGAGAACGTCGTTCGCGTCTTTCCAGATTAGAAGATTTTGCCGCCCTGTTGTTTGATTCGAAGGGACTGTCTCTCGAAGAGGAAACAGGTCGATATTTCTTTCCCTTCGGGGATCCCGCTCTTCCCTTATGAGCAGAAGTCACTGCTGAGGAATCTGCAATTTAGATCACAACATAGATTAGCGCCTTGGGGTACGTTTCCTCTCCTACAGTATGTAATTTTGTAATTTACGAAAACACTCTTGGTAAATCTCTACGAGCGCTCCATTTTTCAATATTAAACATACACTCATAAAACATATACCATTTGAAAGCTCACATTTTTCTGAGTCTAAAAATGTAGTAATCCAAAAGTATCAATAGCAAATAAAAAGTAACTAGGTTTAAATATAAAACCCTATACCGATCAATTTGTGATGCGTGATCTTTACGGGGGCTCCGCCCCCGTACCCCCGAGACCTAAATTATACAAATGATAATGTAATAACATTCATGTTAGGTTAGGTTAGCGTAACAATTACCAAAAATACCATCTTACAACACAGACTGAAGATTTATAACTTAGCCAACCTTTATAATGTAGTTAATGACGTCACGCGTCAAACAATTAATTAAATCTAGTTACTTTTTATTTGCTATTGATACTTTTGGATTACTACATTTTTAGACTCAGAAAAATGTGAGCTTTCAAATGGTATGTTTTATGAGTGTATGTTTAATATTGAAAAATGGAGCGCTCCTAGAGATTATCCACACTCTTAAGTAATATACCGAGATAGCGAGTATCCGTTTGGCCGACGCTGGTATTTAGTATATCCCAAATACCAACGTCTGCCCAATAGATCCTTGCTATCTGGGTATATATTAATTAGGTTTTCAACTGCCATAAAAGAAAGAAACATTTGTTACAAAAGGAAATTTCTCTCGTATAATATACAGGGTGTCCCATAACTTCCTTTATCCTCGCCCTGTTATAGTCAGAAAAGGTTCAGGGATAAAGGGACTTATGGAACACCCTGTATAATTAGTGAAATAAGAATATTGTTCGGATATAAATGATTTGAAGCACAATAACCATACTTAAATAAGATCGAAGGGAGAAAGAAAATAAATTGTAAAACTAGAAGTAACTAAGAATCGAACCCGCGTGGCGTGGTTTCACAGTCAGTGCTCTTACCAATTTTTATTTTGAGGAGCAATTTCATTGTATTTGTTTTAAAGTAATTTAAACTATTATTTAAAAGTAAAAGTGGAGAAATTTATTTTTACCATAAATTGCATTTTTTCTTGAAATTCGTTGTCTAACTTTTTCATTTTCGTTAATTTCGTTCTCAATTTCGTCACTTTTCCGATGTTTGAGGTGCGTATTTTCAAGCAACTCGGCACTTCTCTCGATCATCCCAATAATGGCCCTATGGACGTTGGAGTTTTATTTAACATTTGTACAGTATATAAATATTACGCTAAACGGGCGTGAAACGAGGACAATTTTTCATTCCCACAATATAATAGAGAGGTTAAGGGTCGCTTAATTAAAATGGCGGCTCTTTCGCAGTATATTCGATATTATACATTATTTAAACGAAAAAAAGCTTTAAGACTTCATTCGGATGTTGCTGTATAAGAATGTATATTATTAATCTGATGGTTGGTGATCTGGTTTAACTTCCCGTAGTAACTTCAGAGTTCTTACCTCGCTGCTGTGACGTCAGTAAGCGTAGAAGGAGTAATATTGGCCTTCGTCAGTACTTTCCTCCAAGACGAAGGAAGAGACGCCGTCTCAAGAGCTCCCAGGATCTCCTCAAAGCTCGGCCTCAAAGAAGGATTTTGAGCCCAGCATGAAGTGATCAACTCCCTCAATTCACGAGATACTCCTGTCTTAGGCAGCGGTGGCCTACCACCATCCTCAACTGCTTCCATTATCTGGTTTACATGATTTATATAAGTTTTGTTCCTTCATATAATTTGAAATGAAATGCCGATAATTGAAACAGACGAAATAGATTGTATTCAGAAAAATCTATTATAATTTATAGTTTTTTTTAACGATATATAACGCAAAATCTGTAGAAATACAATCCTAAAATGTTTTAAAGTGAAAATTAAATTTAATTTATACACTTCGTAAGTACATTAACCTATTTTATGTATGCCACTTATTAGTTTAAGTAGTTTATAAATAACCATAACGTGTACGGGACAGTAAACGTTATTAAACACATCTCACGTGAAAAATGTCTAGCCCTTGGAAAGGATGAGTGGCAGTCAGCATCTCCCACAGAATTATGGCGTAGCTATAAACATCGCATTTGGGAGAAACGTCACCTCTCGTGAGCAGTTCAGGCGCCATCCAAGCCGGTGTTCCTCTACGATTACATCAAATGAAGGAATTAATATCAAATCATAGTTTTCAGCAGAGTTGTGTTATCGTTCCTTACAATTAATATTTATGCAAACGGTAAACCGATCAGTTCATAATTAGAGTATTCAGTAGCCTATCACAAAAAGTTACCGAGTTATTAGTCTGATGGTAATAAATTTTGCACGAAGGAGGGAAAGTTTAGTTCCCTACCTAATCGAGCCCCTCTGCACCGCTGAACCACCACCGCCTCTTGATCGTCTAAGAATCGAAAATCCAAAATCTGCAATTTTTGCCCTGGTATAGCTGTCCAGAAGGACATTCATAGACTTGAGGTCAAGATGTAAAACCTGAAAATAAAGTGTAAAAGACTTTTTCTTTTTTCATAGTACTAAATCAGTTGGCCACAAGTAGAAAACATACATACATTATTAAAAAAATCTAATTTTCCAGGGATTTGGGGTGAGAAGGCAGGAACAACCCAGATGTAAAGTACAGATGGTAGTGAAAAGGAGAAAAGGCAGAAATTAAAGCGTACACATCCATTCACACAAGCGTCCTGGTGGACCAGCCCCCCTCCCCACCTACATGGCAAACTTTCATATTTTTTGCACTTCATATGTCATGCGTGATGGCCTTCCAGGCCTTGTCAAAAATAAGAGACAGAGTTCCAAATTTACATACTTCTAACAAATCTTTTCAATTCCAACCGAAAAGTAATTTCAAATTCTAACAGAATCTTCAAAATATAGAAAAAGAAATTGTATCATCTGTTAAAAGAATAAAACACAGTTATGAAAACGAAAGGATCTACAAATCTGCAGAAGCTAAGACTAACAAAGACCCTAAGATCCACTCTAAGGTTAGCCCGAGAGAAAGAAGAAAGTAGGGGTTAAAAGAAGAGAATAAGGGGTTAATAAGAGCAAAACCTATCATTCGTGGGTTAATATTCATTCAGAAAAAGAGAGAAAGACTCACCATCATCATCCACCGCCACTGTCGACAAGTCGGAAAAAATAGTCGAAGAGAATAGGAAAGGGGTGAAAGATGAAAAGAAGTAAAATAAGAACGCTTACAAACCATGCAAACACAGTCTTAACTCAAACACTCTCATACCATGTAAACTACAGACATGCAAGTAAAGAGAAGATAAGAAAAGAACAAAAAAAAGTATGAAGAGTACAACAAAAAGTGGGTCAGTTTACGCTACGAGCTACATCTAAGTTCGTGTTAGTCTAATTTTTTTTTTAATAAAATTTTACTGCTGGCATATCACACGCTAAGTATGTCACAAGCTGCATTAATCGTCAAAAGACTCAAACCTCGACCATTACCCCCAGAGCTCCTGTTGCTAATTGTTTTATTATTTTAAACGACGTTAATATTTTTAAAATGCCTATCTAAACGGTTTTTAAACATGTTAACGCTGGTAGAGTTCACGACGGACGCGGGAAGATTATTCCATTTATCAGTTACTTTAAACGTAAAAAAAGTTTTTAGCGATGTTAGTAATAAAACGTCTGCCACGTAATTTAAATCCGTTATTACGAGTATTGCTATTATCGAAAATGAACAATTTGTCAAAATTTACGTTATCGATTTTATTAACGATTTTGAAAACTTTAATTCGCCTAAATCTACTTCCTCGTCAACACTCGCTAACTATCGAGAGTAACTTCTAGAGTAGGAGATATTATAAAGAGTAGAGATAGGGCTTATAGGCTACATAAGTGCGATAAAGACAATTTGTGGTTACGAAACAATTACATATCTCTTAGGCGGGAAGCGAAAAGTGTAATAAAAAAGTCCAAGCACGAATTTGAAATCTCCATAGCTCGTGACGGCAAAGAAAACCCCAAGCGATTCTTTCAATCCGTCAACAATAGGAATCCAGTAAAAATGTCTTGGGGCCATTAAAAAATTTTAACGGAGAGCGAGTTTCTGAAAACAAGCAAATGGCTACCTTGCTAAGCGAATTTTTTACGTCAGTTTTTACTATAGAAGATGTAACGAATATCCCTACGGTCATAGACATAATACCTTTTGATAATGGTAATACTTTGGATAATATTGTGGTTAGTGAAAGGGAGGTAATGCGCTATATTGATAAAATGAAACTGTGTAAATCACCGGGGCCGGATTCCATATATCCCATACAACTAAAAGAATTAAAAGAAAGCATTGTTATGCCGCTAACAAAGATTTTTAATGCGTCTATTTCTGAGGGGTGCGTACCAGATAATTTCAAGTTAGCAAATGTAACACCTATCTTTAAGAAAGGCGATAAAGGTGCGGCGGGAAATTATAGGCCAATCAGTTTAACGTCTGTTGTAGGTAAGCTACTGGAATCAATAATTAGAGATCGTATAGTCGAACACTTAGAATTGCATAACTTAGTTAGAAATACGCAGCACGGTTTTAGGCGAAACGAATCTTGCCTAACTAATCTTTTAGAATTTTTTCAAAGCTTGGTTGAAGTTTACGATAGTCATCGGGCGGTTGATATAGTGTATTTAGATTTTCAAAAAGCGTTTGACACCGTACCGCACAAAAGACTCATTGAAAAAACTAAGGCTCATGGAATCAGGGGTGTAGTAATAAATTGGATAGAGGAGTGGTTGTGAGGTAGGAAACAGAGTGTGGTCGTTGATGGAGCCGAGTCGTCTTGGGCTAATGCGGGGACTTCGATATACATGGACTCGACACGCGATTTTAGGGTGGGCCAGAGGAGGCCTAGGGTTCAAAATCGAAAGATTGCAAATAAGTTAAAAAATGTGTTATAATGGACTCCTACCATGTTTTTAACCATACCTAAGAGCAAAAAACAACATTCTAGCCACTCAACATTGCTTAAGAGGGGGGCGTTATCGAAGTCCCCGGACACACCTATGTCAATATTATTATTTTGAACTATATTGTAAAACCGGAACATTTTAACAAGAAACAACTTAAGATCACTAATTTTAATAAAAAATGCAACTTACATTTGTAATTACATTTTATCAGATTGCAATTTAGCAATCTTTTTTACACTTGGTGATTGTTTATCATCCTTAGTAGCCGGCTTTCTTTTCCGTTCTGCATGAATTTGGCTGTTCACTTCACTAACATAATTTTTTGCACCAATATTAAATATTGTTTGGGAAACTTTTTCAACACACTTTTTGAAGTTATGACCATTGTCACATTTAATATTATCATACATAATGTTTCTGTTTTCATTTTCTGCCATCTTTTCAACAAAAATTTTAACAAAAACTGCTTTAGGATTTTCGAATCCTAAGATTTGTGATCTCAAAGAATTATCTTTGAAGATTAGCAGATAAAGCTCATAGGCATGAACTGCTGTTACAAACACTATGTCAGAAGATTACATAAACCATCACGGTTTATTGCATTCAAGAAACTTTCTTTTTAGTTTATCACTTTCACTTACTCCTTCTGTTGGAATCTCAATATTTACTGTAGGAATTGTGTCATCTTTGACAAGAAGTTGACAGCAAGAAGAGCATTTTAGTGTCTTTTTGATTGATCTGGCAATGTACCCAGAAATATAAAACAGAATTGCATTGTCGTCAGGTGGAACACTTTCTAATTCAATTTGAAACTCAATGCTTTCAAGAAGTACTATAGTCTATAGCATCAGTACCTATTTGCTGTTCTTTAGCACAATTGCTCCCTTCAAACACATCTTTTATGTCTGACATACTGAAGTTGGAGAATTTTATTAAACTTTTGAGTCTTATTGTTTTTTCCGCCTCAAGGAATTGTCTTACATTGGCATAATAATTAGCACCATTTAGTTGTCGGTACCAACCAAAACGTCTTTCAATGCAATCTGAATACACATATAAATACACAATACAATATAAATACACCCACACACACACACACATATGTTAAACATATATCGATATATTTATGTACCATAATTAGACATGTTTTACCCATTTTTGCAAAGTATTCACATTTTGGGCCAAACGCGGCTAGGCCTCCTCTGCCCGCCACTCTGAGCCAAAGTGTCTGCGTGCACAATCCATGTACAGTATATCGAAGTTCCAGGCTAATGTAGCGAGCGGCGTTCCTCAGGGTTCTGTATTGGGCCCCTTGCTTTTTCTTATATATATTAACGATTTAGATGTCGGCCTAGTCAGTACAGTTTCAAAGTTTGCGGATGACACGAAGTTGGGTGGTAGGGCGATTAATGACGAAGATAGAAGTAAAATCCAGGAAGATCTGAATAAAATCGTTGATTGGTCAGTCACATGGCAAATGAGATTTAACTTCGATGAGTGCAAAATTTTGCATATAGATTCTCGTAACGGGAATTTTGCGTATAGTATGTCAGGGAAGGAGTTAGCAAGCGTAGAGCAGGGAAAAGATTTAGGAGTTATAGTCACTGGTGACTTAAAAGTAGCGAAACAAAGTACAGCAGCGGTCAATAAAGCGAACAAAGTGCTAGGTTTTATAGCTCGGAATTTTGAGTACAAATCGCGCGATATTATTGTTCCTCTTTATAAATCATTAGTTAGACCCCATTTGGAATACGCGATCCAATTTTGGAATCCGCATATGTGAAAAGATATAGACAAAATCGAAAGAGTTCAAAGACGAGCAACTAAGATGATTCCGTCGCTTAAGTCGAAGTCGTACGAGGATAAGCTTAAGGAGTTAAAATTGACTACACTCGAGACTAGAAGACTAGGGGTGATCTAATCCAGGTTTTTAAAATTATGAATGGGTTCGATAACGTAGATAGAGATAGCTTTTTCGAAATATCTCAATATAATAGGACTAGAAATAACGGGTGTAAGTTGATAAGTAGAAGGTTCGAGACAGTAGTTGGCAAAAACTTTTTTACGCATAGAATAGTAAATAGGTGGAATAGTTTGCTGGTAGAAGTAATTAGTAGCACGTCTATAAACATGTTTAAAAATCGATTAGACGCACATGTTGATAGATTGGGTATAGTTTAAGGTAGTAAAATTAAGGCTTTGTGGTTCGGAACCCACGTAAAATTGTAGGTCCTCTCCACCACTACGGAGGACATGCACAATACACAATTACGAACACAGTTAGGTAGACCAGCCATGAGTGGATCCTATGGTCTTTGTTGGTCTGAAACATTATAACAATTGTTGGTACGAGAACCTATATGTGAAACTTTACATTTGTCTACGTTAAATTGCATCTGCCACTTATCCGCCCACTCCATAATCCTATTTACATCGTCTTGGAGCCTATTTCTATCGTCCACGTTAAGAACTTTACCGCCTATTTTAGTATCGTCCGCGAATTTTGACACGTTAATGGTGAAGCCTACATCTATGTTGTTAATGTAGATTACGAATAGCGATGGGCCTAACACTAAACCCTGAGAGACGCCGCTACCAACATCCGGTTAACCACCCCGATTCCCTACAATTAACAACGACCCACTGTTTCCTGGCACGAAGCCATTCATCTAATCAGTTAGCTACCTGACCGCGTATACCGTGCGCTTTAACCTTCGCAATTAATCTTCTATGCGGAACTGTACCAAACACTTTTTTAAAGTCTAAATAAATAAGTCAGCCGCTCTATGCCTATCGTATTCGCGCACTATTTCGTTATAAAACTCTAACAAATTAGTTAAACAAGATTTATGGCGTCGAAACCCATGCTGACTACTATTAATCAAATCGCGATTCTTAAGTGATCGACGATGCGATCCCTAACTACAAATTCCAAAAATTTACCGACAATTGACGTTAAGCTAATAGGCCTATAATTGTTAGCTACTGTGCGGTCACCTTTTTTAAAAATGGGCATAACGTTAGCTAATTTGAAGTCTTCAGGAATAATCTCCGCTTCCAGTGACTTATTAAAAATTTTTGTTAAGGGGCCTACGATAACGTCTTTCAAATGTCTAGGATAAAGCGCGTCAGGGCCTGGAGCCTTGCCAACTTTTAGCTTATCGATATAATGCGCAATCTCACCCTCGTAAACAGTTATTTCATTCAAAATAGTCTCACTACTAAATGGAACGATATCTTCCACGTCGGGGACATTATTTACATCTTCTGCAGTAAAAACTATCGCAAAAAAGTTGTTAAAAATACTCGCCATCGCTTGAGCGTCGGAAGTCAAAGCGCCGTTAGCGTCCACTGGAGGGCCTATGTTCTCTTTTATCGGCTTACGATTATTGACGTAGTCAAAAAACTTTTTCGGATTATGTTTACTATCCGCAGCTACAAGTATCTCGAAATTACGCTTAGCATTCCTAACAGATCTTTTAACCTGACGTCTAAGCTCGATATACCTATTAAAGTTAGATACCGTGCCATTGCGCTTATTAATTCTATACGCTCTGTTACGCTCGTTTATGAACTCACCTATTTCCCTAGTCCACCACTTGGGCCTACCATGATTACTAGCGCGCTTGGGCCTACGCGGAATAAACGCCCTTTCGATATTCAAAAAACTTTCTTTAAACACCTCCCAATGAAAATTTGCGTCATTATCCATAAATAAATTATCCCAGTCCACTACTCTCATCCTCTCTGCAAAACTATCAAAATTAGCCCTACGAAAATCGGGGACTTCTATTACGTTACTATCCTTACTGTTTTCTATCAATAGCTTAAACCTAATAATTTGGTGATCACTACATCCCAAACTCTCGCCTACTTCCAAACATTCGACTATATTTTCGTCGTTCGTCATCACCACGTGTAAAATATTGTCACCGCGCGTTGGTTCGGTAACCATCTGTCGTAAAAAATTATTTTCTATGAAATGAACTCAATCAGTCTCAAACCCTCATCATTACCAGTAAAAGTCTCGTAATTAACGTTAGGGCAGTTAAAGTCTCCGACAACTATACTATCCCGATTATTAATAAGGCTACTAAGAAGTGTGTAAAATCTAGTATCGGTATCGAGGGGTTGAACAGGAGGTCTATAAACAACAACGAAATTAAAGCTGATACTACGCGCCCTAACTTCAACGCCTATCGCATTAATTGCTGCCGGAAAATCTATTTTAACCTCGATAGCCCTAAGGGAATTACGAATGTACAACAAAACGCCGCCACCAATCCTAGGTAACCTATCATTAGTAAAAAGTTTAAAACCCGCTATATCAAGTTTCCCCAACAAGTCCAGAGTTACGATATTTAACCACGTTTCGGTTATAGCAACTATATCGTAGTTCCGGAATAAATTATAGCCTTAAATTCGTTCAATTTATTTCTAATACTACGCGCGTTACAATAAAAGACGTTTAAATTATTTTTTACTACGGATCGGCGTTTTAAACTATTTTTCACGTCGGGCCGGCGTTTCCCGGACCCACAACGTTTAAAGAGGACTTCGACCTATACAGCTTTCGAACGTTCTCATCGATTAACCTACCTAGCCTAGCATTCCCTATTTCATTGAAATGCACCCAATCTTTTATAAAGAGGCTAGGATCACTAAATTCTGACCACAGCTTTACGAAGGGTACATTTTCCCGAGCACAAATCTCTTCTAGTTTAGTGTTCAAAAATATTGTTTTTGACGTAATCCTAAAATTTAAACCGTGCCTAGGGGTAATACCTAGAACCAAAGACCTATCTGACCTTGCCTTCAGGGACCTAATTAACCCCCTGTATCTCTCCAAAAGGTCAGGCACTCTCGTATCGGGCCTATACGAGTCGTTGTCCCCTACATCGTCACCAACATCGAGTGACGGGAGGCAACATCAATCCTATCTATTTCGTCTCTAATTTTGTCAACCCTGCCCCCTGGTAGACAGACCCTCCTCCTCTTGGTTGGATTCCGTTCAATGAACTCCTTATCCATACGACACACTAAGGAGTCCCCAATTAAAATCGTTTCCCCTCGTTCACATCTCGTTCACCCTTCAATTTACTAACATTTTCCACGTTAATATAGGTTCGGCCTTCGTAAACTGTATGCCTACCCTTGCCCTCATCAAGCGTTGCAAGTCTTTCCGTCACCTCGCGTACACTACGTTTTAAATCAACTATCTCTTCGCTTAACTCACAAAAGAAACAAACCGATCTCTCGGTAATCGCCACAGGACCGCAGTTATAATCTTTAAAATCAGTATACCACCGATTAACCCCACACCTAAATCGCTAAAACCACTAATATTCAGTACTTAACTAAAACAATGTGAATATAAACGCAAGTACCGTATATAAAATTTAGAACTTTCCAACAGTAAATTTATCGGCAATATCCAAAACTAGAAACAATATCAGAGAGCCCCCAGGGAATGCGTTCCCTCAGTAAGGAGTCTGGCTGACTTAAAATTGTTGTCGAAACCAAATAATATTTAATAATTTTTTGACTGTTTACTTACAGTACATATTTAGTGCAGTCAATAAGCTGCAAAATCGTTTAGTTTTTGATAAAAGCGCCAAATTTGGTACAGATGTTGTTTGTCACACATTATTTCATATAAGGATGGGTGCCAAGAAAAATCTTGCTAAAAGGAATTGTCATATAATCAATTACTCTTCTGTAAAAATTAAATATGCATAATGGCTACGGTGTATAATGCACATTTTACATACAAATGAACAAGTATTTTAGAGAATACACAGCAGTATAATTTTCAGGTTTAAGAAGAGGACCACTACCTTATTGATATTTAGAATTTTGGGGTCCTTATTTCTTCTTTTATGGCCAAAATATCACAGCAATAGAGTGTTCTGTTGTGATACAATTGAATGGCCTAATATTCAATACATATAAGCTAACTACAATGCATTGTGATACCTTTTTGATGGTAAAAAGTATGCTTTGCAAAGTGGTGTTTTGTATGTACAGCATAAGTTGCTATTATGAGAGACAACATGGACAATTTTACGATTATCACTCGTCAAATAAAAGGTCAATCAATCAAATTAAAAAATATCAAATAAAAGTGCAATAATGTATGTATTTCCGTTTCAGATTGTGTACAGTCCTTGTCTACAGCTGTACAACAGGACTTAGATGAACTAATTCACACAGAAGAAGAATCAGTCTGTAATCAGCCTAATCTGCTAAATAGTTGGTGTTGGATTCTTTTTATAGCAAATATGGCATTTCAACAGAGTGTTTTCTTTGTCAGAATGACCTTAAAGATGCAAGACTGTTGTGTCCTGTAAATGCCAAAGGCAAGTCATGTGGCTATTAATCAATTATTAACAACTTGCAGGAGTGTAAGGAAACAGGGAGCATTCCAATGAGCATCAATTTGGCCCATGGTCCATGGTCATCCTCCAAATGAGAACCAACTACAAGATGTGAGTGTGAAGATACTGGATGGAGCAGCTCTAGTCAATATGAGAAGGCCTACCACTGTAAGGACATTCAAAGACTATGCTGATAATGATTTCATACAAGATCACAGCTTCAGCATGTGAACAGGCTAGATGTTATGTGGGATCAGTACTCAATCGAAAGCCTGAAGGAGCAGACAAGGGAAAGCTGGGGAAAGGGTCTCGAAGACATGTCATTGATAATACAACCATTCCAAAAGACTGGGCTTCCTTTCTGCGCAACAGTGACAAGAAGACGAAACTCATGTTTTCTCTCAAACAAGCTCTCAGAAATAGATGTTGAGCAGAAAGAGCTTTATACTTCACACCTTTGTCAGATTCTCACTGCCCATGAATGTAATGATGAGAGAAAGTTGGTATTGAGACTAGTGGCATAGCGAGGGGGGGAAAGGGGGGTCTCGTGCCCTGGGCGCCGGTTTTTTGGGGACGCCAAATCGGCCGAGCGAGCAATTTTTTCAGCATGACATTTGTTTTTTCACATCCGCGGCCGGGAGGCAAGTTTGGACATGTATCATAACCACGGACAGGATTATAGTAGTAGTAATAATAATAATAATAATAATAATAATAATAGTGTTTATTTCTGGTAAAAAGAAAAAATTTAAAATTTGATTTACTGATAAAAACTGGTACATATAGAAACAAATTGATACATACATGCTAATATAGCAAATTTATCAAAAGAAATGTATTAAATAAAATGGTGACAAAAATATAAAAATATGATGTACATTGCCACAAGCTTTAACTAACTGAGCCAACGGCCTAGCAGTTAACCACTGCCTTAAGAGTGCTATATAAACCATTGTGGTTGTGACAGATTGTAATATATTCACATAGTTAGTGAATGACAAATATTTAAATAACCACTATTATAATTTTGATGCCGAAAATTCATTTCGTTTCTGCTATCATTGGGTAAGCTTCAAACAAAATGAGTGAAACATATATAATTTGAGCACACAAATAGTGATGAAAAATTAGACACCGACCAGTTTCGAACTCATTTGTTCTCATCAGGATATCACAAACTTTAATCAATTTTGTTCGAGGATGTACAAGTACATTATTGGAAAGACTAATTGGAGGTAACTAAGACAATATATTATACTTCACTGACTAGTGTGTACTGTGTATACCTAAACCTATTATATAATTAGAAATGTATGTGAGAAAAAATTCAAATATTGTGAACACTTCTAAATTTTTTTGATAAAAATAAAATCGAAAGATGAAGGCAAAATTGAATCTATGCAAAATTTGATTTTTCAAGTTTTTGTTCATTACTTTGGTGTACTATTTTTAAATTTCCACGAAAACTGATTTATGTAGTAAAATAAAATAGGTTAAAATGACCGATAATCTTATTAATCTACCTTGAAAATAGGTGTTTAAAATAATTGAAAATAGGGCTCAGATTGCATGAAATCGACTCTTCGTAGTCAAAATTTTCCCTGGGAAGGATCCCCGGATCCCCCGCCTTAGCGCCTAACTCGGGCTGCCTTCGGCAGTCCTCGAGAGGGAAGCGCCATTCTCTACCCTTGCCCCCGCCACGAACCTTCGCTACGCCACTGATTGAGATATATTCTCATGAAGAAGCTGATACCAGAATGATGCTAAATGCTGCTCATGCAGCCAGACATGGACACACAAAGCTTCTCTTGAAGACAGTTGACACAGATGTTGTAGTGTTTGCAGTAGCCTTCACGTAGCTGAACTTTGGGTTGCATTTGGAGTTGGCAAGCACTACCACCTCATCTCTGCTCATATCATTGCTTCAAGCATTTGACCTGAGAGGGCACTTGTACTGCCCTTTTTTCATGCACTAACTGGGTGTGACAACATTGGCATTTCCAGGGAAAGGTAAAAGGTCAGGAAGGGACCTCTGGAGAGTATTCAATAATGTGACACCTGTGTTTGCTCACCTTTCCACATGCCAGCAAGACCTCACGGATGACATGTATCAAATGGTGGAGTACTTTGTAGTTCTGCTCTACTCTAGGACAGTGGTTCCCAACCTGGGGTCCCCGGACCCCTGGGGGTCCGCGAAGGTAATACTGGGGGTCCGTGAGCTTCCAATATTTCGAGAGGTTCCAATAGAAATCGTACATTTACCCACGATAAGGGCGCTTAGGCTAAAATTTCAAGTTTCCTTGCTCTTGGCTGGAATTATTAATACTTTTTTTAATACGCTGTATTTTAATTGCATACTCACTTATATGTCCTTTATTTGATAGTGAAAAATGAGAAAACGAGTTAATTATTAGTTAATAAAAACAGTTTGTTTGGTAGACGAAATCTTTCAAAAACATGGGGTCCGTGGGAAAAAAATAAAAATAAAAGGGGTCCTTTGTGGTGAAAAGGTTGGGAACCACTGCTCTAGGACATCTGAAGAAACTAGAGTTAACAAAGCAAGGCAGAGAATATTTGCCAAAGGCACTAGAGCCATTGAAAATATCCCTCCGACCCAAGGAGATTTGAAACAGCACATCAAAAGGGCTGACTACCAAGCTGGTTTCAAATGGGGTCAAACACTGCTTCCTCAACCAGAGCTACCATCCCCAACTAAGTGGAGATGGGAAAGAATGAGCATAGGTGGACCCAAAATGGACACACCTTCCTGAGGCTTGCAAGGCTTGTATTGAACTCATTCACTGTGGGTACAAGAAAGCGTGTAGGGGACTGCGCAAATGCTCCAGAGCCAACCTTCCCTGCACAGCTCTTTGTACTTGCTCTGGACAGAGCAGTAGACAAGAGCATTTAGTGCATGGTGTTAATCATACAGTATGTTATGAATGAAATTTGTGTTTGTTGCGTTAACATACTATTTTATGAGTGAAATGTGAATATTGTATTCTAAATTTTAAGTACCAACTTGAAGACAATGTTGCATTTGAATAAGTTTATGTATCAATTCATGCTTTGACAAAAGTGGTTAAATGATGTACTATGTGTACTCTTAATGTCAAATAGACTATAGGGTGATTTGGTACCAGTTATAAATAAACTTACTTTGAACATTAAATTTCCAACTCACACCTGATTTTTCGTTTTGTGTAAATTGGCTGTCCTCTTAATGTTAAGAGTACCCTAAACCTTGAGATTTTTCTTGGAACCCATCCTTTATGAAAAAGTATACATCAAAGTATATTTGTGCCAAATTTGGTGCTTTTATCAAAAAGTGAACGATTTTACCAAATTTGGAGCTTACGCGCTGGACTAATTAAATACTATTCCACTTACTTGGGGGTCGTGTTTATGGAGGTAGTTCAGTCCTTGCGCTACATCCTTCGCTATGCTGAAGTAGGCCGCGTGGTCCAACCTCTCTCGCCTAGCGGTAAAAAAATAGCGAAATTCATAAAGCCTATAATGTAGGAGCCATGACATTTACCGAGTTGTATTTTTACAGATATTTAATAAAACACGAAAACCTGACTCCTTCACTAAAAAGCTACGTCAATACTGCATTTGCAACAACGCTTTCCGTTAAATCAGCAATCGATCTCATTCTATTGATAGCAAGCACAAAAGCTTAAATAAGGCACCATTTGCCAAAACATACTACAGGGTGTTCGGAAAGTCACTGTGCACTTATATTTATTTAATAGCATACAATAGTATAACATTGCATATATGATAGAGGTTATGGATGGGACCATCAGAACTTATAAAAGGTGTTGAAAGTGATGTTCTTTAACAGCAATACAGGCCTGGACCCGTCTTATTTTATTTTGAAACACCTTTGCAGTTCTTCTTTTGAAATGGACCTTATGTACGCAGTTATTGCAGTTTTCAGGTCATCAAGCGTGAGTGGACGATCTCGATTATATAAGTGCACAGTGACTTTCCGAACACCCTGTATTTTATCTGCCGCGCATTAAAGTGTATTACGTCTTAATGTCGGCTATGTTTCGTTGAAACACGTACCAGGTTAGCATCAAATTTAAGTTAGGTTAGTTTGGTTTAAAAGGTTATAAAAGTGTGGTTACCAAGACTCCTTAAAATCTTTATGAAACTGAAAATGATAAATTTTATTCGTATGGAAAAGTAATTTCCACATTACACGTAACAAAATAATAACCAAAATAAAAAATAAAAAATAAGATTAACAGTATCGATGCTGAGCTACGGACCAACATTTTCAAATAATAAAGCCCGTAGTTTAAAGCAGTGGTTCCCAACCTTTTCTGGTTCAAGGCACGCAATGTCATCTATCCTTCTTTTGTGGCATCCCATAGGAATTTCGTTTTCCACTGTTCAACATTTAGTTCCCCCTTCCCCAACAACGCTACGTAAGTTCAAACTAAGCTTCTATAGTTTCTGCATAGACCTGATAAGTCGTGACTGACTTGTTTCATTTCAATTTTTTATATTTTCAATAACTTTTCAGTTTTCAATTACTTATTTTTGTCATTTTCAGGAAATTTCGCAGTATCCCAAGATGCCGCGGCACCCCAGTTTGGAAACACTGGTTTAAAGAATATATGGCACGACTGATGAATACTTTGGATAACTTGATTATCCAAGTTTTGGATAACTTGATTATCCAAGTTTTGGATAACTAGATTATCCAAGTTTTGGATTCTTTGCATTGGACTGTACTGTGTACTGAGCACGTCTAGTTACCTTATTGAGGATCGAAACGATGTGTTTAGCAAACGTTTGCGAAGCTGAGCATCTTGGAGGTAATGCATGCGGTATTCTAAACGATCTATTATAAATAAAATTTTGGCTTCTGCCAGAATATTTTTAATAAATATACGTATACAGTATAACCAAAAGTTAAAAAGTTGCTACTTATAAATATTAGTGAAAAAATGTGCAGAAATGTTGGGAAGTTTCTTTAGCTCTACTTGTTTAAAATCTGAAGTTACTTGTTATCATATTGGATTTAGGACAGAAACTATCTAAACTTAAGTTTTATCTCGAATTAAAACATCTTTTGAGAAAAGATTTTAAACTTACGTCGTCGTGTGAATAAGGCTATGAAGAGTTCCTCCAGGCAAGTACTCGAGGAGCATAAAGGGACGAGCTGAGGAGGTGCAAACTCCCATGAGAAGAACGATTCTGGGGTGATGCAACTGCTGAAGAAGGGCCGCTTCAGATCGGAAGTAGTTCTTGTCGTCCTATGACAGTTAAAGAGAAGTTAAAAGTTAGCTTTTATTAATGGAAAAATGATGAAACGCTTTGTATATTACACTTGTATTTTACCACGGCAATTTATACCTCTATCATTGAACTAACGAAAAACCAAATACATACAGAAAATTGACAGAAATAAACATGATAAGAAAGTGGTGTCATTGAACACAAACAATGAGACACTTATTTCGTAGTGGCTTTACTTTGGCAAACTTAGTAGTTTTCTTATGTTTTATTAAGTTCAAGAACCGTTCCCCAAACCAAACGGAATCACCCTTGACAATTTACTACATCATTTCGTTCAACTTTGGAGTTTCCTCACAAAGTATTAAATTGCAAACAGAAAACCAACGAAATAATGGCCATTCTTCAGGTCAACTTCAACTGTGGGTGTCTGTACTCACTTGCGACAATTTGCATTTGAGTTCCTTGACAGCGACCTCAGTGCCGCAGTAGGTGCCCTTGTAGACGGTGGAGAAAGATCCTTCACCAACGATATCTCCGGGTCGCCATTCGACATCCCTTTGATTCACTTCGCATGTGGTCAGAGCGTCTCCGGATGTTCGGAGTCTCTCAAGCTCGCTTTCGAGAGTTCTATGAAGGAAAATTTAGTGGGTCTTTGATTCTTAAGTTTTTTTGTTTTTTTTTTAGGTTCTAGACCATAGACCGTTCTAAACGTATAAGGTATATCCCCAAGAACGATAACAACGTGTAATATCTTGTTATTAATAATGAGAGGCTGACTGATAATCTGATTTGCATGGTATATGGTTTTTAGGATTTGACCGAATGAGCGAATAAAGAAAGGGTCCGCAAAGAACGCAATTATATGAATATATATTGAAGCATTATGAAGAATTTCTGAGAGAAGAGTTCGTAGTATAATCCGGCAAATATCCGGTAAAATAATCTTATCCTATAAAATCTCACTTGATTTGTTTCCGGTGTTCTCTGGTTTGATTAACCATTCTGTTCAATAGATTGACCTGCTTCAGATTACTCGCTTCGTCCTTTTCTTCGTCCTTCCTCTCCTTCCGACTTCCTCCTCTGTCTTCTCTCGTCCTCCCTCTCCTTTCCCCACTCCTGCTACTGTGCGATCTACTTCCTCCAATGCCGCTACTTCCACTAGTTTGGCAGTTCTTCCCACTCCGCTGTCGTTCGCTCTCACGTTACTCCTGGTGGGGGATCGCGAAGGATGCGAGGGTTCCCTACAGTGTCTCCCCTTTGTAGGAGGAAGTGAGAGAATTTGAAGTTACTGGATACAAATTTTCGTTTTATTCGAACCCCCCCTCCCCCCTCACACCCAAAAACTTATAAATTTATAACTTACATTTTTATTCTTATTTCTCTGTTTGAAACTCTCTTCTTCGGATAATTTGTTTCGGTTTCCTGACGATGCGATTCTCGTCTTATCTCTCTTCTGGACTTCCGCGGGACTCCTGCTTTGTTCTTCTAAATGGGAGCTTACTTCTGTCGTCAATAAAACAATAATATAATTATTATTATTATTATTATTATTATTACTATTAGTAGTAGTAGTAGTAGTAGCAGTAGCAGTAGTTTTTGATGATTTGCTATAGCAGTATTTTAAAGATTATTACTAACTAACAACAAAAGATCTTGACAGCTAACATTTCTTTATAAAGTAAATTATTTTGAGCAGAGAGAAGTCTCGCACAAAAAGGTACATGACTCCCATATTTGTCCTCTTCATTATAAAAATTCTCACATATTCCACCAAATCATCGGAATTCCACCAATTTCGTTTAATTTCCAAATATTTAAGGAAAAATTATTTGCGAAAAATTGCAAATTATTTTTCTATTTATTTTCAGAGGAAATTCATGGCCGAGATCTGACCTGCAGTTTATCATACAAATATTTTTGTTCATTATTATTTTATCGTATTGTATTTATTTTATTGTTTTTTTATTAATAATATTTATTCCATAATTTGAATAGGGCTATATATTTATTATAATAATAATAATAAAGAACGTTTGTGTAATACTAGCTTATTTATATATATATATATATATGAAACACAAACTCGCAGTTCATCTTGCTTCTGAAGAATCATGCATTTGGACCTATAAAGATGGGTGTTTGCAAAACAAACTAACGACATTGAGACGGAAATGAATATGGAGCAGACTGTTTATTTAATTATGATAACACAAAGCATTATTGCTTCCACTTGTGATGAACCACGTATGGAAGCTTCGTTAGTACATTAACCCTCTTTGTACTTGGTGATGATGTTGCGAGTTGGTCATACCCTGAATAGGTGCATGGTCGGAGCGGTGCTTTGTTTAAAACAGTGAAACCTTTTCTCTGACTCACGCTTAAGCTATCAGCACGTATCTCAAGCACTGAGAATATGTATATCTACTAATATATATATAATACATTGCTTTGATAATAAATAATAAGTAATAACAAAGTTATTAAATCACTATATTTAGACTGGTGTTGCTTTCCTTTTGTATTATGCAAAGCTGACTCACGTTCCGGCATTCCATTCATGAATTTTGTCATTTGTTCTTGATGACAATTATCATGGTGTCTATTTACTTTTGTCAAACCTCTGTTGCTGTGAAATGGCACGAAAGAAGAAACTCCGAGGCAAGCTTTCAGGTCGGACGAGCGGAAGACGATAAATATTAACTTTCGTCGCGTAACAGTTACAGTTAGTTACTTGGGCAATCCAGATCGCCTAATTGTTCCTTCGTTAGAGGATGTTTGGAACAAACAATTCTTCGAAACATTAATTTTCCTAATCTCAAGTTTAAATATATCTTCAATATGACGTAATTATATATTTTTTGTCATATCGAATTTTCCTTTAAAAAAAAAGATTTATTTTGTGTTACCTGAAGTGAGTGTATTTTAAGGGAGAGCATCCCTCCGACAGAGCGAGAGAATACATTAAAGTAGAATAGAGTAGCGGCACATAGAAACGATTAATTATTTATTAGTTTCAAAAGACAGTCAGAGAGAGACCTCTAAAGGTCGACATAATCGGTAATACTATTACTAACTTTCGAGTGAAAAATCGGCTTGCGAGGCTGTGGTGAAAACAAAACTCTTAATTTTAGGCTGTTAATTAATAATGAGATGGTTAAAGAAGCACCACTGATAAAACTGATTAAGAACATCCTTTAATACTCTTTAATACTCAAGGGTCTTTTCGGAGACTGAATAACTTCGTCTGGCGTTAACCAGAAAAAAATCAGTAAAGTGGGTGGTAAAGAGTTAAGTCCGTGATATCGTTAGTACTCTCAAATCCCAACTCAGACTGTTTGGATGGAATACTGAATGACGCAAAAGCAGTGCCGAATTAAGGTATATGGTGGGGTTCTGGGACCAGTAAAAGCGTGACCCCACGATAAGACAACAATAAGAATTCAACATCATAATTTCCTATACTAAGATGTGGTACAACGCGGGAGCCCCTAAAAGTGCGGACCCACAAGGCCCATTGGTTAATCCGATCCTGCGCGACAGTGCGCAAGGAAATAATGCATATCATTGGCTTTTATAATAAACAGAAGAGGGCCATGCGTTAATCCTTGTGGAACGCGCAGAGTCGATCATGTTTTCTAGAGACCGAGTACCGTTATAGCGGACATTTTGGTATTTGTTAGTCAAATATGATTTTAGAAGCTCTTATGGAAATCATCTAAAAGAATGCTCCTCAACCTATAGGGAGTCCGCGGATGTTTTGCGCGAACTAGTCTATACTTCAATTTTTAGGGCTACGTCGTGACCAATGTGGTGACACCGCTTTTCGTCAGTCAGCGAAGTTAAGCGATAATAGATCTGGGTAGTAGTTGGGTGGAAGACCGTCCTCCGCATCCAGATTATGTAGTGACCCTTGGTTCGGATTCCTCTTCAAGCCTTAGGGCCCCCCCCCGTCATATGCCCTTAGATGTTACGAAGGAGGTTAAACACACCCTCAGAATTATTGGCAAATTCTCGTTCTGCCATTTGCGACTACCTCCTTACGTGAAAAGGGGGTTTCGCGCTTGTTGTTATCAAAACAAAACAAGGCAACAAACTTTAAGTAGAGCCAAAAACAAAACAAGGCAACAAACTTTACGCAGAGACAGACCCGAGACTGAAGTTAACAAATTCCCAGTCTAATATAGCGTAGTGTGGTCGGGGAAGTAGCGCAACCTTTTCCTTAAAGGTAAGGTTAAATACTTTTACTAAGTAAACATTATTATTATACACGGTGAACCAAAAGTAGGTGGACAGTAGGTTGAATACGGTTTGTGTTATATTATATTATAACTATGGTGTTCATTATAACTATGGTGTTTGTGTTTTATTATATTAAATATTATAACTAAATTTATTTAAATTTTATTTTGTATTATAGTATACAAAAAAATTAAATATGTATTCTCAAAATAAACGTTATCATTTACTGTCCACCTACATTTGGTTCACCCTATATATCCACCAAATATATTAAAACCAAAAAGAAACGAGGAAAAAGAGGTTGAAGACCGTCGATCTAAAACCATAGTTACTAAGTTTAAGTATATAGCCACTTGAGGTCACTTGAATCGAAGACTTTCAAAAAATCAATAAAAACTAAAATTAATTTTTTTTTAGTTTAAAGGTGAGGTACAATTAATAAGAAGTTCGTAACAAAAGTGCTGCATATATTTAGGTTTTTGCCAGTTGCTAGAACATGAAGATTTCATTAGTGATAGTCATTTATATACTTAAAAGGAATTTTTTTTAAAGACTTTAATCAAGGGAGGATTAATAAGAGGATGGAGAGTACCGTTAACTCTCAGTTAGGAAGGGGAGGGGGACCACTCTTAAAAATTGGGGGGTAACTTTCGTAAATTTTAATAACTTAAAATAGACTCCCGCAGAAACACAGTTATTCAAGAGTTCAGCTGTATGAAGATTTACGTATGTATATATATATATATATATATATATATATATATATTGTGAAAGTTAATTATTGTGTCCTATAATGAGAGAGAGAGAGAGAGAGAGAGAGAGTTACAAGGAAAAGAAGTACCTCAAAAGGCCTTGCGGCCCATACCGAGGAGGTATCAATGGCAACGGGTGCCACGGAAAATTTTCTACACCCTCAAATAGTGTGCAAAATTTGGTCTAACCTTTTCTTGAACTGATCCACAGAGGAACTGTTCACAACTTCTGAAGGTAACCTGTTCCACGTGTCACAGAGAGAGAGAGAGAGAGAGAGAGAGAGAGAGAGAGAGAGTTTAAATGAATATAAATTTAAAAAGTCAAAATTACATTAATTACTAAATTTGAATTTCATTGCATGATTTCCATTATACAATTTGTGAACAATCTCTTGATTGCCTAAACTCTACCAAAAGTAGTTTGATATCATGACGCATCACATTTACGAGAAAAACTTGGTAACCCATTGAGGAATAAATACGAAAGCGCTTGTCATCCTAAAATTCTATTTTTTATTTTTCTTTGTAAAAAAAATTTTGGACAAAGGAACATTGATCGAAAATTACAGTTAATTTTAATAAATTAAAAAATACCAAGCAAAAATTTTTAAAAACATTTAGGAAAAAAGCTAAAAAATTCCAAGAAGTAATTCAGATACAAAAAAAAAAAAACCTGTCTTTTCTATTAAAAATAAATAAAATAAATAAAAAATAAAAATAAAGACTTTTCATAACTTTCTTTACAAAGAAATATAATCTTCTATTTGTCTCAAATCAGTCAAAAAGAAGTTTCGAAGATAATTTCTTCCATCTAAATGAGTTATGTATCATTAAAATAAGTTATTATATCACCTGACAAGAAGGAGGAGTTTTGATACCCAAAAGAAAGAAAACTTCCCCTACAACAACTCACCGTCAAAAAGATGTTTTAAGTTCTAAATTTAGAAGTTTATATTTTGAGTAAACTTACTGGAATAAATTTATCTTCAATAACGCTCTTCATAGCAAAATAAATCCCTAAATGTTATATATATATATATATATATATTATAGCAAAACTTTGACTGTAATCTCAAACAAAATTCAATGTAGCGAAAGGCTTATGTATAAACATTGAAAAATAAGCAGGTAAGTTGTTCTTTTTTGGGGTTCTTTTGCATTATCCTCCCAACACTAATTTTTTTTATATAATGTTGGTTTGGTTTTGATTATGGTACTTTATTTTCCTTCCATTATAAAAAAAATTAGTGTTGGGATTAGGTTAGGTTAGGTTAGGTTTGGTTAGGTTAGGTTAGGTTAAAAACAGCCCGCCGCAGGCGTTGGCCGTAGTTTTATTTTTCTTCCATTATAAAAAAAAAATTAGTGTTGGGAGGATAATGCAAAAGTACCTTTTTTTGTTCTAAGTTTTACGCTTCACAAATTTAATCCAATTAAAAACACGATCTGTAAACGTTGGAACTGTAAACAAAAAAAAACAAAAAAAATTAACACTGATAATTTTCAAATCTGGAACTGGAATGTTAGAAATCCAACTGCAAATTTGGATTAGTAAAAATGTAAATTGATTGTAATACAAAGTAATTTGTTTATTTTCCTTGAAAAAGCAACCGTCTCAGATTAAAAAATGAAAGGAGAAGAACTTATAATAATAATAATATTAATAATAATAATAATAATAATATAATAATAATAATCTGTATTAATGTTAAAACAAAGTAAGAACGAGTGTAAACATAATATAAGTTAATGGTGTAAATGAAAAAAAAAGAAGTAAAATACAAATGATTTTTTTTGAACAACTGTTTCGGTTTAAGGTCAGCGATCCACCTTGATGCTGTTCAGCACCTGATATCGAAGTAAATGATTTACTCTGACACCTTGGGCAACCCTGGTTTAATTTTCAATAGAATGAAGTCTCTTTGCATAGACACAAATAACCCAGAGAGAGAGAGAGAGAGAGAGAGAGAGAGAGAGAAATCATTGATCAAATCTGTGATTTTATTACATATATATATATATATATATATATATATATATATATATATATATATATAATTCAAAGGTAGCATTTAATTAACTGTATTTTGTGTGAAAATGAATTATATACATATTTACCCAACTTACTAGAATGAAGGTCAAAATAAAAAAATAACAGAGAGCTACATAGAAAAATATATACTTTGGTTAAAACAGTTAAATATAACGTGCTTTTTAAGTATTTTGACAAACATTCCAAAATGTTAAGACAACCAAGCGTGAATTGATGATTGTGTGTATAAATCACTTTTATTTTTTCCGATAACAAACTTAAATGTAAAGTGGGATCATGGAATGGCTTCATGACGGTTGTTGTCAAACAACTGCGTGGTTTTTATACAACCTTTTATTTTCTATGTACAGTTTCGGGAAGAAAGTTCGACTACAAACGTAATTTTTTTTTTTAGAAAGTATAAGAAATAATTAATTAATAGAGGCTAAAGAAATATAGAATATTACTAATTAGTAATTTTTGGTGGTTTTTAGAAATTATATAGGTTTCTCGGCGAACTTTCTTCCGAAATTGTACAAATCCCGTTTGTTAAAATTTCAGAAGATCTTTAGTAGAGTTGTTAATAAACCTTTACTGGAAGATGATTATGAACAATTGCTAAAATTTTAAAATACAACCAAAACATATGTAGTTTGTCCTATTTAGTTTTGTACAAAAGCATGAACAATATTACGATAGGTTATACGAATAAAAGAAAGAAATTCATATGAATTTCTCTCGTAACAGTGAAATTCATAAGTTGGAAATAGAGAACTTAAAAAAAAATCCTTTCAAATTTCAACTTATTTATATTAAAAAATAATTATGATTTAAAAAAAAAGGAATTTTTTTTTTTGCGTGTTTGAAAAAGGAGATTGTCATGATTTGCAGAAATTGCTCAATCTTTACGTAGAAGTTAACGCTAAATATGTCCACTTTTACAATCACACTTTTTCCACTGATGAAACGCATAAATTTACTATACTGTAATTGATCAGGGTGCCAACTGCCGCCGACGCCTTAGTGGTTTTGCGTCCACTAAAGACACACACACACACACACACACACACACATATTATATATATGTATAGTGTTTCGAAATGAATATACCAAAAACAAATATTATTTGCTGTTATATTTTTACAGGTTTTACAGGTATCGAAAAAGGTGATTAAGAAGATTTTGAATTTTCTTAACAGTTAATTACATTTACTTTTCAGGTTGTTCCAACATGACTATACCAAAAACAAAATCTAATTATATATTTATTAGTTGAGACAGCAGCAAAATCTAAATGACACCATATTCTGAAGGATTATAAGTTTTATTTAATTCACTTAATAAACTTGTACATGTTTTCCATCATTAGTTATAATTAATCTTAGTCCGCGTTTAAATTCTAAAAACACGCTTTTCCAACATAGTTTCAGGGACGGACATGACAGCATTACGTTTTAGGTCCTGAAGATCCTTTCGCTTATGGTCGACTTTTGTTTTTAAAACGCCCCCAAAGATAGAAGTCCAATCGGGAGAGTTAGTTGGCCGTTCTTTGGGTCCTCCCTAACCAATCCAACGCCCTGGAAATGTTCCATTCACAAATTTTTGAACGTTTTCAGTAAAATGTGGTGGTGCTCCATCTTGTTCTTTGTAACAAGCAGGGAGCTCCTTGCGAGTGTGAATAAAAAACTCCTCTAGCATCTCTGGGTAAGTTACAATTACAGTTCGTTACAGTTACAGTTCGTTCGTCAAAAAAAAATAAGGTCCATAGAAGCGAGAACGTGACAAAGCGCACGATACATTTACTTTAGGGGACTCCCTTTCGTGCTTATAGATTTCATGCGGGTTGTGTTCACCCCAAATCCTACAATTATGGCGGTTTACTTTGCCTGAAATATGAAATGTAACCTCGTCACTAAAAAATGAACTGTAACTAACTGTTAAGAGAATTCAAAACCTTTTAATCCCGTTTTTTAAAAAATATTTTCTCTACCTGTAAAAATAAAACGGCAAATAAAATGTATTTTTGGTATATTCATTTTGGGACACCCTGTATATAACGGAATGCACAGTAACATGTTTAAACGGGAAAAGAAAACATTCCGATGAATGATTCAATGATTAGTATTTTTATGGGAGCTAAGTAAAAAAAATCCGTTATGTGAGTAAAATTTGGGCACTGGGGCAAAATGCCAAGCTCCTCCCCACAAACAGAGTTCCCAATAGCGAATATTAAAACATTATTATTATTATTATTATTATTATTATTATTATTAATACCGGTTGTTTCATTATTCATAACCGAAGATGGAACGAGTAAAAAATCCAGTTTTTCAGACAACACCAAATTTTTTAACTTTTACCCTGCGTACATCATGTAATAATATATAGGTACACGCATGCATGTACGTTTGTGTACAACTTTCGCGTATTATAACCACTGACCCATTAACCGCCTGAAGCTTTTCATATAAGAAATATCTGTCGTGCAAACCTGCGTTCGATTTTGTTAGGAGACAACCTATTTAATGTGTAACTCAAAATTCCATCGACTTACACCCTTATTTTATACCTCATCTATACCTACAGTTCAGTGGTACAGTCTATCTGAAAACTCCTGTTGTGAAACTCCATGTTTCTTACCTGTAAATGTATATATATGAAACAAAAACAAGGAGTTTCATGACGGGACTTTTTAAATCCACTGTGTACATATATTTTTATATATATATATATATATATTATATTATATATTATATATATATATATATACAGTGTATATATATCTATGTGTATATATATATATATATAACCCAAGAAGGTCATACACATATGACGATAGAAGTAATTTTTTTTTTTTTTTTTAAATATATGATTTTTTCGTCGTAAATTTGTTCCGATATGACGGAATATACTTTACTGAGCCGTAATAATAAAGATTATAAATAACGGTAAAGATCGAAGAATTCAGGCATCATAAATGCAAGAGATGTTGCCTCGCTTTCAGTCGTTTTAAAATATGCACGAATGTTTTGGCAGGAAGCGATTCTTAAAAGTTAGCTCACCTCCCCCCACTTCTCTCTCTCTCTCTCTCTCTCTTATAAACACACACAC